>CAUHTR010004824.1:0-33310 GCA_959609185.1 Schmidtea polychroa | reverse complement strand
AGTAGAACAGTTCAATCTGTCCAGACAGCAACTCGTTAGTAGCTCATTTAATCTCCAGACTGTCCACAGGAAGCTCTGTAAGCCGAAATTCGAAAAGAAGTCTGGCGAAATGATTTATCCACGAAAGAAATAAATTCTGAATCTAATATAATTGATTAATAATCTCTTATTTTAAACCAATCGTATTACTGCTCTGGGTTTTATTTTGGTAACCATTGAAGGTATTGCTGGATTTCACCCCATTTTAAAAGTCTAACTACCAAATTGAAAAAAATATGGAACATTAAATAATGTCATAAATTTTCATTATTATTGCATATTTTTGGGTATTGATTACAAGTCTGCACTTATATCCACACAATTTATTTATATAAAAATTCTCCTGCGCTTGGATAAGATCTCTCTTGAAACGCTAAAGAATTCAATACTATGTGTCCACACTGTTACCTTCGAAATTCCTAGCTCTGTCTTCAACTGCTGGCACTTTCACTAGTTTGTCTCCTCTTGATATTGCCCTAGTAATTGAATTCTCTGTTCCGTTTTTTGAATTCATTTAATAAACTTATTAATTTGTTATCAATTTGGAGATATTGGAGTTTCACATAGCTTATTTGTCTAGGGGGAAATTTCATTTTAATTGA
Source organism: Schmidtea polychroa (assembly GCA_959609185.1). Taxonomy (NCBI): domain Eukaryota; kingdom Metazoa; phylum Platyhelminthes; order Tricladida; family Dugesiidae; genus Schmidtea; species Schmidtea polychroa. The sequence goes on along the minus strand of CAUHTR010004824.1, from coordinate 32,669 downwards.
AATTGCAATTTTCGAGGCATTGATAAGACGAATTTAGTCATGTTCTGTAATTCTGTGAAAATAATATTTTTTTTAAATAAGTTTAACAATATGTTAATTACTTTTAAGTTTCTCAATAAAAAACGCAATAAAATATTTGCATGTTCCCATATATTCCCATATTAAACCGATCCCCCATTAAATCCAATCGACTATATCCCCTTAAAAGATCATATATTCCCATCTTAACCGATCTCTTACAATAACAACATCCTTTAAACATCAATGTCTAACCTACTATATCCTTAATTTCATCCATTTGAGGTCATATCCCCCTTTAATTCATTCAATCCTCTTATAATCCTTAGAGAACTCTTCAAAAATATGAATTTTCATTAATTGTTATCGCCACCAACATACATCTATGAAATAATTTAGTACCTAAATTCATGTAATGAGAGTTCACTAAAAGATCAAAATTCACTAAAATCAATATTTTCTACAAATATTTCACCCATATACCATCAAATACATAATTAGAGATGATATATATTGATTCATCATAATTCTTCAGCGATTCAGCCAATCATTTTCAAGCAATTAAAGCAAGCTAAATAACAATTTTCAGTATATCCTACAATAATTTTCAAGTAGATTTCAAAAATATTTTATATGTCCTTGATAAAGTTAACTGTTTTCTAAGTTTATGCTTTTTAATATTTAAGTTCATCAATGTGTAAATGGAAATACTCTTAGAAAATATAAGTATTAAAAAAATTATGTAGTTAAATTCAATATCATTACAAATTCATCATCAAAAATTAATCCTATCACTTGATTAGTAACCTCCCTGTCATTAAAATTAATTTTTATTTAAAATTATAAAACAAGTCAATAAAATACAGCTAATTAGCAAAAAATTAATTAAATTTATCAATTAAATTTATTTGAATCACCATTAAAACCTTAAATTTTAAAATATTCTTTCAGTCAACATGAAATTCTTAGAAAATTATTGAAAAAATCATTTTGTCAAATTCAATATCATCATCAAAATTTAACATATCACTTGATTATTAACCTAACTGTCATTAAAAATTATTTTTTATTTAAATATAAAAAACAAGTCAATAAAAATACAACCAATTAATTAAAAAAAAATCAAGAAATTAATTAAATTTCTTTTAGAATAAAACCTTAAATATTCTTTCAATCAAATTCATAAAAATGATAGAAATTCACGAAAATGATAAAAATTCACTTGAATATATACTAAATCTCACTAACATCAACTATAAAAAATTACTAGTGAATACCTTAAACACTAAAATTTTGCTTAAATAAAATCATTAAAACAGAAGACCAGTACCGTTATGACCAGTACCTTTACGACTAGTACCCTTACGACTAGTACCCTTGCGACTAGTACCCTTACGACCAGTACCCATAGGGGGTCAAAACATCTTGTCGGATAAACTAAGAGTGTATATAATAAAACGAATTAACTCCATGAAATTGAATCATTCAAATTATCACAAATTTTGATAAAAAAATTCTTATTCTAAAGTGGTAAGCAATTGTATGATAAAATGAAAAGAGAATTATTTTTTGATAAACTTTGATAAAATTAACAATATTATTCTCAGGTGGTAAGAATCTTTATTAAAGCGAGGAAATTATTCGTTGAACAGATTACTCTGATAAATTAATAATTATAATAGGTGAAAATAAGTGGTAGAATTATTCATAAATGGATTATGGGAGGTAAATACTGAGAAGTGGCATAGATAAGATGAAGGTGGATAAGAATGGATGTATATTAATTGCATTTATTTAAAATGATTTTATTAAAAATTATCAATTGCCTAGAAATATTTAGTACAATTTTAAAAGAAATATTTGTGGGGAGGATATACGCGATATTAATTAGTGGAATATTGAGAATCGGGGGATATAAGTGAGGAGGATATATAATTTAAATTATTTCTAATATATGAGTTACTAACAAATTAAAATATTTTAATAACACGTTATTGATATACATTTATTCTGACAAAGGAGTATTTAATCCACAAATGACTATTTTATTACATAACAAGCTGTTTATTTATACTTTGGCGAATGAAAGACGAATTTGTCACGCCATAATAAGAGAAACCATCTAAAACAATTAGTCTAAACACAATCTCTTCTAAAGTTTCACGTTGTAAATAACTCGATATTAATAAATTTTTTTAATCTAGAAGCAGAAGTACTAGGACCTGCCTCATCATCAGCTGCTTTTTTGATTAAAATTTTATGTACAAAGTTAAGTTGCGAAATCATTTCACTTGTTGAACCACCATCACATTTAATAGATTTTTTACATAATTTGCATATAGCTTCTTTATTACTGACTTCGCTTTTCAAAATGCTCCCAAACATTTGAAGAACCCATATTCTATTTATTAAAAAATATTTATTTTCTGTTAATATAATTTTATTTTATAATCTTATATTACTTACGAAATTTTGTATGTTTCTATGTATTTATTACGATATATTATTGTAATATAATGTATTGTATTTAAAAACCAATATAATTTTTTTAATCACCATCACACAAGACAGAACGATTAAAATTGTAATCGACAAAAATTAGAAAAACAAATTTTTCTGTCATAAAAAACAAAATTGAGACTAACGGTAGTTTTTAATTTAAATAAAAAAAGAGTAGGCTTGCACATACTTGTCATCATCGCAGTGTTTTGGTTTACACATTTTATTTCTTTCTTCATTCTTTTTTATTTTGCACAATAACCGCAAATATTTTTACTTGATAAACGGTAACGTAAAAAATGTCAAATTTACTGGTAGAGGAACTATAAGTACACACCACTAAAAATTAACTAACATTTTTGTTAATAAATTATTCTTTTGTTCATACTTACTCATCAAATTTTCTAAACAGGAAAAAATTATTTCTTTTGGCACCTTTTATAATACGCACCACGATTGTCATACAAAAATTAAGAAAAGCGAATTATATATGGATAATTAGGGTATGCAGAAATTGATAAAACAGATTCATCGAAAAACTTCCGAAAATCATTACTGAAAGGAACAATTTAAAAACAAATAAAATTTCTAACATTTTTGAAAATTATGCAAAGTGCATAGTAGATACGACTGTTTCATTATAAATTATTTGTTAAAAATCTGAATTTTATAAATGTATAACTTTGAATTAACCCCTTGTGGATGTGTTCTTTCATACATAATTATTGCCTAACTAGCCTGTTGAATGGCTACACGTCGATCGTCCAAATGACACCCAATACAAACTACATAGCGATTAACATACATATTACAAATAATCAAGTGTACAAGAAAATTAGTTTATTTCCAACATCAATTAAAAAACTACAAATAATCCTCGATGCAACTGGCTGCCAACCGTTCAGAGCTCCTTCCTGTAAATGATGAGATAAATATGAGGACAATTGTAACAATGAACACCTCTTGGATGCGATCTGACGCAACACACGATTGCCAAAGAAAGCCGTCAGTAGGCCAAGAGGCAGCAGATACTGTAAGGTTGTGAACATGTTCAGGTGGCTCCAATAGCAATAGTAGAGTCCGAATATAGCTTCATATAGTCAATTGATCAAATATTGATAGTATAAATAACACTTACCGATGATGCCAACGTGGAAAAGAATGGGACTGACAGCAAGTTGGAAATTCGAAGCGTTAACTCCAACCAACGACCACTAGAAATAATTAAATCATCTTGAAAATACAGTAAATGATGCCTTAGCATACCATGACGATCATGACGATGAATGGGGGTACGATGCAAAGAAACGTGAACACGGTCGATATTAATTGGCCCCCGCGCTTCTCCGCTGGTTTAAACATGTGGAATATTTGTGGCTTCACCGTTGTCGGGCCCAATCCTATTCTTGGGTTAATAACAGATCGCTTTGATCCAGCAACGCTGCGTCGACTCTCACCAGTATTTTCCGTGGACGGAGTGCTTGGCATGTCCAATTTCACATTAGCCTTTACAAATGATCCCATTATATAGTTTAATGGCGACATAATAATATTTACAAATATCCAATTTGGCGGGCTCTCAATCAACGCATCTCCGACTATAAGTTCCATCTTGTAATCCCCGGACAAATTATCAAAATCCTTATTGGATTTATCCAAATCCTGGAACCAATAAATCGGTCAATCCCAACCATTCAGCAATTACACATTAATGATAATACTCCAACTGGTAAAGTATAACAGTCCCGAAAGTAGGTTATATAATAAATTGTGAGTTTATTTCAATTATTCTTTTATTTTGAAAGAACTTTATAATTTAATTTTTATAATCCAGTCATAAGACTAACATTAAAATTTCATGATAAATTTGCTTATTTTTATCTAATAACCAACTTTCTAGACCGTTAAATTTTACCTTTCACCCCTCGTCATTTCCACATTATAACTATATTGATGTTTCAATTTGTCAAATCTTACCAGATTAAATTTGTAAACGTCATTGCGATCAACTTCAGCTACGAAAATTATTTCTTGCTTTGTATTGTAATGAGTCAACTTAACGAAAACCTGATGAGGCTTAAATGTTTGTTGACCCTCTCGAATGACAAATTTCATATCGAGCCGATGATGCCAATTCATGTTCAGCTTTTCACTAAGCAATGAACCCATACTTAATTTGTAATTCAATGTTCCTGTAATTTGATCCCTCTCCTTGACAGATAGCTCAGCATTTTCAATCGAGATCTGTGAGATGACCTTCACCATCAATATTGAACTCACACCGCCGTTGAATCTTGTTTCGTTGACTTTGGCGTCCAATTTTACAGAATAAAATCCCTTGACCAATAAATCTTGGCCTGAGCTCAGATTCAATTCGTAGTCTCCAGTAGAAGAATCATGAGAAAGTGATTTTCTCGTCATAATTGTCGCTGCGGATTGGATATTTTTCACAGTTTCTGCCACCAGTTTTGCATCACTGATCTTATCACCCCACAAATTAGTTAGACTAACTTTTATTTTCGGTTCACTTGTATAAACAACCAAACTTTCAACCGATATAACTAAAGGCACCCTAATTTTGTTTCTCGATAATGATTTGAGGGCCTCTGTCAATTCTACTACAGCTTTCAAATTATAAGAATGACGACGGGATATTAAAAAATTTGCGAATTTAACAAGTTTTTCAATTGGAATTGGTGGAGCTTCATCATATTTATTGCATAGTTCAAATATGCTGTTGATAATGAATGCGGTTGTGTAAATACCATCTTCATAATACATATAAAGATTATCCGATTCATCAGCTTGTTGAATTGTATCTTCAATTTCAACAAAATACTTTTTCAATTCCGATTTATTTTTAAAAACATTTGCAGCAATATAATAACTAAATGCTTGACTTAGAGCAGATGAGTCTTTTTTAAGAAACTTTTCTAGTGATATTTTAACAGTGTCAACGTCAATCTGCAAATTTAATAAGCTCAAAGTTTTGACAATTTTAAAAAGATTTTCTATATTGTTGATCTTATCAATTTCCGTTAAAGCATTCTTCTTCTTCGACACATCCAAATTACATTTTTCTGATTTTAAGAGTGAAGCACCATATGCTGATACATATAAATCATTGATGTTTTCGGAATTTAAATAAGTTGTTTTGAATAAATTACAAGCAGATTTTTCATGTTCAAATTTCTGTTCTAACAATGTATAGCCTCTAACTGAAAGTGCAATTGATTGTGCGTCTGTGAAACCTTTAGAGAATCCTTGATTGAAAACCGATTTTATCAAATCTTTATCAACAGTGGTCAAATATGTTGATTTCAGGGCACTGCTGAAGAAAATACACGAAAATAATAATGTTAAACCTATATTATTTTAATTAATAATTAAATCTATTTATTTAAAAACAAATACCTAAGATAAACATGAGAAAATTTCTACCAATGCAAATTGGACAAATCTCGGTTACGTCAATTACAATAATCCAGTTAAACAAATCACAACTAAATCATTATGTGTAAAAATTATAAATATTTTCCTGTTCAATATTCGAAGATTTATTTAATAATATAATTTCGAATCTTTTAATGATTTAATTCAGCAAATATTATGAAATGAAAAAGGAAAAAAATATTTAACAAGTGAAAATATAAAAACTTCTTAAAATATAAAATATTTAAAAAACGAAATAAATTAAAATTTTTAAATAAATAATAAAGGAAATTTTCTAAATTAGTGTCAAAGTTTGAAGCTGTTTGCCTCATAGTACGTTAAATACACGTTAAATGAACATATTAACATACAGATCATTTATTTATTTATATGTTCAATTGTGCGACATAAGTTTTGATACCAAAAAACTAGAATAAAACATATTTTATTTTAAAAAAATTTTTAAAAAGGAAATTGGAAGGGGTGTATTCGAATTCTGGTTACCCGATGAACTTGGTTACGATTGGGGGAATTCCCTATTCCATCTGTCTATATCCATTTTCCTTTACCTTCTGGATCCTAAGTAATCGATTTCATTCTGCCGTCCCTTATTTAAATACCTCAAAATGTGGTTTATCACTAAGTACCTGTCGCTAAAATTGTTAGTCTTGTAGCGTATTGGGAAAGAAAAGTGAAGATGAATATCTAGGTCATATGTTTTAGTTAGGAAAATATTTCTTCAAACGCCTTTACGGCCATTTCAATTCCTACATATGTATCCATAGACCCTAACAATGTTGGAACTGCACATAGTAGTCAAGAGCCAATGAACAAGGCCTATGTATGTTCTTGTATCAGCGTGAGTTGGGCACGACTTTCTTCCATAAATTTATCGCGACAGTGCTCTAGACGAAGCACTTTCTGCTTACTTTACTTCATCTGGACGGGATGAACCAGGTCCTCCCAGTCTATCTAGCTTCGCTTTGAGTAATTTTTTCCCCTGTAGTGTTGGGATAAACGCGTTCTTTTCCCAACATGAGAAACCGGGTTTAATGATGGTCTTGACTGGGTCATGTCTGTGGTTATTAGTGGCATAACGATAAGATGTAGATACATAGTTCGATGATTATAAAAAATATTACTTAAGAATTAAAATCAACAATATTTACGCAAAGGGATTTCGGCTGGGAATAACCAAGCTCAGTGATGACTTCTAAACCTTTTAGTTTGTTATCTTATTTATGTCGTGTTATCAACGACATTATTTGAGGTATCCCCAAAAATCTACTGATCAAATTTTATAGATCAATCTTAATGATGATGTTTAATTACTAAAAATGGAAATTAAATTCGATCTTATGACAAAATTATTCTTACTAGAAGCATTCATGTAAGCACCAATGGTAGAGAAAATCCTTTTTACCATGTCAGTTAAGGAAATTAATATTAATCAAAACAAAGTCAATAATAATAGTATTATTGATATTAAAACGGGTGATCATCCCGCGAATGACTAATAACTACGCTAATAACCATAGTAAATCTGATATAAATTACCCTAATAATTTCAATAGTAATAATAATTTTCAATTCAATAATTTTCAAGGTCAAATTTTAAACAAAAACCATGACTCATCCGGTTCCTCATTCAAGGTCATTGAAACAAAAAATCATGACACATCCGATGACTCATTAATAAATTATTATTATTTTTCAAAATATTATTAAGTGGTTTTGCGGAATCCTGAATTTTGTCACACCAAAAGTCAGTGTTCCTATCAATAGATTATATTAACTATGGTTCATTTTAAAGCCAAGTGCAAGACATTTTTAATGAGTTATAGATATCATTATTATCATTATGTTTAAAGATATTAACAATTTTTCCAGACCACTTTTTAGGGTCATTTTATTATTTTCAAAATATTATTATTTATTACTATTTATTTAATTATTTTTATTACAATAATTATTATAAATATTATTTTATTATTATTATAATTTTTTTTCAAGGTCATTGATGACTCATTCAGTGTCATATTATTTTTCGGGGTCAACGTCAAATATATATGTCAAGGTCAAATTTGTAGGCCAAGGTCATATTTTAAAATTTAAAAATTTGAGACTTCCCGGAAATCGATTATATTGACCGATGGCTCAATTCCTATCATTCGAATTTATTGAACGATAGCTCATTTTAAAGCCCAGTGCAAGACCTTTCTAATGAGCTATAGACATCATTATTAGTTTTAAAGATATTAACGCGCGTAGGAGATGTTATTATTATTATTATTATTATTATTATTATTATTATTATTGTTATTGTTATTGTTATTATTATTATTATTATTATTATTATTATTATTATTATTATTATTATTATTATTATTATTATTATTATTATTATTATTATTAATATTATCATTATTATTATTATTAATATTATTATATTTTCGAAGTATTATTATTATTATTGATTTAAGTAATAATAATGAATAATCCAATTTTTATTTTTATTAACTTCCGCAGTTGCTTTTGATTTATTATCAATAAGTTCAGCTTCCAATAAAGCCAGAATGGATGTGAAGCTTGATGGTTTCGGTTCCACATGCATTAGCACTTTAATTTCAACCAAATCATCTATAGGAAACTGTATTCCAATAACAGGATCTAGATCACTTGGCGTTAAGTGTTTTTAAATTAACATTTTTCCATCAACATGTCCTGATGATCTATTAAGAACTAGAACTTCAGGAATTTCGTTGGAAACAGAACAAATTAACGATATTTTAAAGAAAATTAAAACAGAATAATATATTTCATCCTGAAAAGCTTTCAAATCTCCAACCCAAACTTTATTTTCCAAATCCCAAATCTTGATAGACGATCCAGTTGCAGCACATAGCCAATATATGTTTAGTGAGAAGATAAGTTCATTGATAATATCACATCTTTTTAAAGTGTTTTGGACTAAAAACCGGAAAGGCCAGACATTTGATTTTTAACATAATTTAAGTAGAAATTCTATGTATAGTAGTAACTTGGGGAAATCAGTCAAAGTAAACAAAAATAAAGAATAAGTGAAAGAAAAATAATGAATAGAATAAAATAATAAGTAAGATTAGTAAAACAAAAAATATACCAAATAATCGCTAATTAAGCAAAAATATACAACAATAACCAAGAGGAAAAATAAGATAATTAAAGAAACATGAAATTAAAACACCAAGAGCAAAATAACAATAATAAAACAAGCAAAAGAAATAATAATTAATTAATAATGATTTTCAGGAATATAAACCGAATAAAATATAAAATGACAAACAGCATAACCAACAGGATCCAACAAAAGAAAGTGCAGAATAAGAATAACAAAATTATTAAATAAATTACAAAATAAAATAAATAAATAACATTAGGAAAAGTATTTAAAAAGAATAAAAAATAGAAAAATACCTGGATCCTGATTGGATGAAATTTAGTATATATAGAATCAACTTGACTGATTCCCCAAATGTTAAAAATTTTCATCTAGTTAGAATTCTTCAACAAGGAACAATTTAAATATTCTAGTAACCATTCGTTCGAATTCATACAACCAGGAAGTCATGTAAATTTTTATTTATTTATTTTATGTTTAATGGGGTTTACATGCTTTGATTGTAATTTGGGTATTTATAAATAGTATAAACTTTACAGTTATTAAATTTTTATTTAAAACTTCATTCTCTCTTCTCTCTATATAAATTTATTCATTCAGGATTAATAATAATGTCATTTAGATTTTAGTAAAGATAGTAGAGCCCTCAGTAACGATATATTTAGTATATGACAGAATTCATTGGGTACATGAATGAAATGACTTAAATGACTTTATATAATAATTTTGTTATTTGAATTAAAAAGATGAACAAGACCAGTTAAGAGGTTGTTTGGGTACCATTGGCTCCAGGACTGATGAACTTCAGATGTCTTCGCAGATCGGCACGTTAAAGGTGTGACTGTGTGAAGAAGAATAGTATCGGAGAGAAGTGTTTAAATTTTTATGAACGATAGGAGTTGCAGACATTAGAATTCTTCAAATCAACGATGAGGTCAGAATCGATTATTTGATAGGTTAACTCTTCACTGCCACATGTTCCTCTTCATGCAAAGGTATAAAAACCTCCGAATATCACTTGTAGAATAGAGCCAAAAATTTTCTCGTTCCGATGAACTAATAGATCCAACCGGAGAAACCTGGTCGTGAGAATTTTCTTTTGAAAACATTTTTCGCACGTAGATCGTACCGTTGAAAGAATTCAGTATGAAATTTCCTTTAGATTCGCAGCGAGTAGCCAAATTCATCGACTAACCAGTTAGCCGCACTTTCGATTTCATGCACCTGACAAACACTCATCAAAGTAATTTCGAATAAACAACATCGTGACTCATTCATACGACAAACGTCAATTAGGATAACTCTTAATGAACATCAACTTCCAAATTCACTATTGTTTACTTAGTGCCATTGTGAATTCACCGGCGATTTATTCTCGTATCCGGTACACTTCAGGATTAGACTGAAAATGTTTTCATCACAAAATCGCCCACCTGAAATCTTCGTTATTTGGTTGAACCCGTCGAAAATCGAACATAAACAGGATGTAGAGTTGAAAAGGCCGTGTAAATATTTAAACGAAACACTGTTCAACGAATGACATCTTCGATAAATTCATTAATCATAGTTTATTCAACCCTAATGGGCAATCAAGGTTTTCTACAGTATATCAAACACATCATTTGAAATATCACTTAGCCCAGGGGTCTCAAACTCAAACTGGCCTGCGGGCCGCATTAGACTAGTATCATGAGCAGGCGGGCCGCAACATAAATAATTGTTTTCCAGAACATGTGGAGTCTGAAACACCGACGTTAATATTTATTTAATTAAAAACTCAACAAAACTAAAAAACATTTTATTTTAATATTTTAGCATTCATTATGCTGCTTTCTTACATTAAAATACTAAAATTAATGTTACTGTGAAATCAATCCATGTTTTGCCCACTTACCTGGCATCGTTTAGCATCAACCAAGGCATCAATGTTAGGTTTAATGTCCTGTGATGAAACCAGTCTTAGAGATGCTTGCAGATGTTCATCAGTAAGCCTAGATCTTAATGGCGATTTGATAATTTTCATGGAAGAGAAAAATTGTTCGCAAACATACGTACTTCCAAACATTGCTATCATCCTTGCAGCAGCAGAAAGTAACATAGGAAACCTTTCTTTTGAAACAAACTGATAAAATTCTAGAATTCCAACATCTGAATACTTTTGCTTCAATATGGAATCACACTGAAGATCTACTAATTCCATCTGCAGTTCCTCTGCTATATTTTCAATCTCAACGGCGAATGGTGTTGCAAAAAGCTGAAAATGTGGTTCAAGTGCCTTAAAATCGTTAAAACGTAAAACAAATTGTTGGTGCAAATCTGAAATTATATCTGCATATTCTTTCAGGGATTGGTTTTCGACTTTTTCTAAGGAATTCAAAGTTGAGAAATGGGCTAAGTTGCCTACAATAAGCTGTCTTTGAAATAAAGACAATTTGACTTTGAATGATTTAACACTGTCATACATCTGTGTAATGACTTGTCTTTTGCCCTGAAGTTTTAAATTTAATGCATTCAAATGACCAGTTAAATCTGTCAGAAAGGCAAGGTCGCAAATAAACTTGGCATCAGTAAGCTGTGGAACCTCATTCTTTTTGAGTTTCATGAAAGAATAAATCTCTTCTCTAAGTGCAAAAAAACGATTCAGCACATTTCCTCGACTCAGCCATCTAACTTCGGTGTAATAAAGAATTTCCCGATATTCGCTTTCTATACTTGCTAGGAAAGAAGTGAACTGTCGGTGATTTAAGCCTCGTGAACGTATAAAATTGACCGTTTTCACAACTACATCCATGACACCCATCATTTTAATACTTTTGCTACACAGAGCTTCTTGGTGCACAATGCAATGTAAGCTAGTGAAATTATTATTTGGTATATTGAGGCTTTGTAGTTTGGTCTTCACCAATCCAACAACACCGATTGTTTGTGAACACATAGCTGGCGCTCCATCCGTGACCATTGATACAAGTTTGTTCCATGGTAATCCAGCTTTTTCAAGACAATCTTCCAATCCTTTAAATAAATCACGTCCCGTTGTGGTATTCTTCAATGGTACCAAGTCTAGAAATTCTTCCGTTACATTAAATTTACTGTCCACTCCTCTTATAAAAATTGCGCACTGTGAAGTATCTACCAAATCAGTACTCTCATCAAGAGCGATCGAAAATGCTTCAAAATCTCCAGCCTTTTCAATAAATTGTTTTTTCACATTATCTGCTAAATCGGTTATTCTGCTTGCAACTGTATTAGCAGACAGACTTATGCTTTCGAATAGTTTCTTTTTATCAGGAATTAAAATTTCGCTGGCCTTCAAAAACATTCTTTTATGCATGGACCTTCTGTGAAAGGTCGCGATGATTCAGCTATCATCAGGCTTAGCTCAAAACTTGTTTTTACTGAATTTTCTGCAAATTGGCTTAAATTCGAAAAAAAGTTTCGTTGCTTATCAAATCCTATTTTAAGCTGGTTAACTTTTTCATCTCGAATTTTTCCAGTATATTTATCATATTTTTCACGATGCATAGTGTCGTTGTGCCGGCGAAGGTTGAACTCCTTTGGTACTGCGATAGTCTGCTGGCATATAAGGCACTGAATTTTATCTTTCGCCTCTGTGAAAAAATATAAATTCTCCCACTTCTCTTGGAAAACCCTTCTTTCATCAACGAGTTTTCTTTTTCTAGATAACGAAGTCATTTTGTGATGGGTATAAAAAATTTTAAATATGCCAATTATTATTTGTTGATTGAAATAACATTAAATTAAAATAAACAAAAATTTAAATTATGTAAAATATATGTATTTTTAATATAACTTATATTTTTTTAATTTAAATAATTTAAATAATAAAATCAATAATTTTTAAAATAAATAAACTGCTTTCGATAAGATTCATAAGAAAGACGTAATAAAGCCATTATTAAATTGTACTAGACGTCATATGTATAAATAAAAATAATTAAAAAGAGTAGTTTTAATTTATACAGCCAATTATGATTTTAATTGTTAAATAAGTTTGGTTAAATTACAAATCTATGTTTTTTCGTTGCGGGCCGCATGCGGCCCGCGGGCCGCGTGTTTGAGACCCCTGACTTAGCCCATCGTCACGGTTAACAATCATTAATATAATTATTCTAACGTTATTCGAGCGATTTTTAATTTTGGACACCCTCCTAATCAACACATGAATCGGCTCCGAACACCTGTCTTACTGAAAAAGGGGTTATCCCGCTCATTAACTAGAAATTGAATTAAATTTTTTTTTATCGAGTAATCTGCGAATCAATGCAGTGCTCCATTTAAATTTACGGGGAAATAAGCGATTGTATTAGCGAAAAATGTGATTTAATATTTATTCTAAGTAATTAAATGTTTTTACAAAAACTTATTTACTCTGATACAAATAACACTGGTATAATAATAGAATAATAGACAATGGTTATTCAAACCGCCTTAAAGATTATTTCTAAGAATTAAGGATTGACCTAAATGCGCCAACAGCCCGATATAAGTGTCAAGAAAAAGATGGAGGTAATTCCCAATAGTTAAACTGCGATAGTCTTAATCCCAGAAAATGAATAAGACTTTTTCTAATGATTGTTTTTAGCTAGATATTATTCCCCAAATACTACAGTATAAAACAAATACTAGTGTTAATAATAATAATTAAAATTATACTAGGGAATCCATTTTTTAACGAAAACCGAATTCCGGAATTTTCGGATTTACGTAAGATGAAATTCGGAATTCCGGAATTATTCTGGAATTGAAAAATAAAAAGTCAAGAGCAAAAAAATGTTAACCAGCATAAATTTATTTCAAAGTAAACAAAGAAAATTTTTATTTTTGTATTAATATTAATAAAAAAAACATAAACAAAACAAATTCAATATTTAAAAAAAGATAATATAAAAATAAAAATTACTATATAAATAAAAATTTATGTTTGCTTTTTGAAGAAGCTTCTCAGCATACACAAATTGTCCAATGTAGTATCATTAAGTCTTGACCTAATTTTTGTTGAAAATGCTCCAGCGGCGGAAAAGGCTCTCTCTGCTTCAACACTTGTTGGGGGAATACACAACAAGTTTTTGTAAATTATTTCCAAAAATGGTCCACGAGATCCACCTTCGTCCCAAAATTTTAATTCATTTCGAATCGCAGATTGAATTGATGTTTTTTTTAAAATTCTTGTTGTCGGCTGTAAAAGTGACTGCTGGATTTTTTGCTGCAACAATTTCTGTAAGGAGGGCTGCGTTTCACTTTCAAAAAATTCGTTGGGTTCAAATACTAAATCAGAATCAGACTCGGAATCCATTGAATCAACTTCAGCAGTAATTTCATCATTAAGTCGCCGGGCCAGTAATAGAATAATTTTATTTATTTCTGTTTTCGAGTGACCGGAAATGCTCTTGTGAATTTTTGTTTTGCCACCATTATGTAAATATTGTAGCACATCAGATAAAATAGTTCTTCTCCGATTGAACTGGAGTTCTATCTCTTTTTTCAATTCAAGGGCAAATTCGTCATTCTCACTAAAATTTTGTAACATAAACGTAAATGTTGCATCCGCAGAAATTAAATTAGCATCTGCACGGCATAAGGCGTCTACGGCTAATTTTACTGGCATCAAATTTTTAGATATTCGTGATACCGAATCCCATTCTGATTCATATAAAATTATGTCCGTTTTAATGTCAATTAGTGCTTTTTTAATGAAGTTTTCAAAATATTAAAACGCTCTAACATAGACAACATGCTATTCCATCTAGTTTTCGAATCTAACACAAGCTGTAATTCTTTTTTATGATCTTGCTTCACGTATTTTTGAAGCACTTCATTTTTCAAAGGAGAACGACGAAAAGTTTTAACAATTTTCCGAACTTTTGTGATTAATGCTCGTAGTTGAAAGTTTTCAGTGGTTTCCATAACATCAGTTTCAATTCCCATATCTACCCGCATTCCATTGTCATCATCCTCATCATCAGTAAGATTTTCTTCATCTAACTCAAAGTTCGGTTCATTTTCATTATTGTCCTGCTCTACTTCGTTTTCTGTTGCATTATCTACTAAATCCAACGTTTGCTTTTTTATAGAGTACATTACCAATTGCAATTTGAATTGCATGAGCAAAACATAAAATTTGTTCGCAGGGTAACAATCTACCAACTTTTTGCATCATGGAGGCACCATCTGTAACAATGCACAAAATATCATTTCCAATATTTAATTGGCATGATTCAAGCTTTTTTTCCAGCAATTTTATACAATCTTCAGACGCAAATCGGCCATTAATACGAGCCAATCCCAAATTCCAGACCCGATCTCGTGATCCATGCACGTTAACATTCATAAAACGTCTGTTTCGAGAAGAAGTCCATTCGTCAAGTGTCAGACTGAAACGTACGTTTCTGTTTTTTTCAGAAATAATTCCCGAAATTATCGACTGCCGAATTTTTTTGCTGTAATCCATCACGACTTTTTGTATACTGGTAGGTGATTTCGGAATATCACAAAATCCCCGCGTTCGTAAACATTTTCTTAAATCGTCTGAACTACAAAATATGCGAAACGGTAATCCGTCTGAAGCTACCATTCGAGATATTACTGCAGCAAAACTTTCGTCTACTTTTGAAATATAAAAATCTTTAATCGTTTTGATTTTTGTAGCTAAATCGCCGGTATTCGCACCAGCAGCATCCGTATCATCAATTTTTCGTTTATTTAAAATCTTGTTATGTTTAGTCCGCAAATGGGTGTGCATGGGTGTCGTACACCCACCCAATATCTTTAAAACCTGCCTACATTGTGTACATTTCGCCACTTGAGTTTTTGTCCCTCGTAAAAAATGATTCCACACCGAATTTGAAGTACTCTCTTTGGAGACATCTATAAAAATTTCGTCTTGCTTATCCGCCATCCTTGGGATTAAAAATATGTACACAAGAAATATATGAAATTTTGAAACTAATAAAACCTACCTATATCAAATGCTACCGTGAAGAATTGAACTTGAATGGTTAATTAAATATTTATATTATTAAAATAAAATGTAATGATTTACTGATTACTAAATTTAATATTAAATATTAGACAGGAGGACGTTATTAAAATGATAATGATTTACTGTTTATTTATACTAAATTTACTATTACACTTAAATATAACATATAACACAACACAGGAAAAAACATTTCTATTATGATATGATTTCACAAAAAATTTAAATGTCAAAACGAATAACATTATTTTTATTTCTCATGGCAAACTGTTTGTATTTTTTTTTAAAAATAAATCGTTACAATACAAAGTAATATAGTTTTTTTGTATATTTTTTTGACAGTCGCTGGAATTCCGTGTAATTTGTTAAAAAGCAAAAAAAAATATTTAAATGCGAATAATCCGGAATTCGATTCATTTCAATTCCGGAATTTCGAATTTAAAAAACAAGGCGGAATTTCGGAATTCCGAAATTTCGAAATCCGGATTTGGATTCCCTAAATTATACGTATTAATTGAATTTAATTCCGATGAAGCGAATTGATCGTAAATTTCCACAAAATCGATATTATTCTGCTAAGAACTTGAATGGGTTATTTAGCGTGGTAGTTTGTGTTATCTTCAATAGCATTACTTGATTGCTCTTCTCGTATGAATCTTGTGACAAATCAATGCCTGAATTTGTTGATGTCTGTTGTGGTGCTAGCGTCCTGCTCAAAATATTTTCTATTTAAATTTGCACAGATTTTGTTGTTTTCTAACTTTTGTGTCTAACTGTTCGTCCTTAAACTAAAATTTGTATCGCTATTTATATTAATGAATTATAACTTATTCTATAAAGAGTAATTATTTAATTTTTTTAACGTAAATTAAATGCTATTTTTATTTATGTTCTAAATATAGTAATTTCAAATTACTTTTTTTATTTTATTCCTAACTTTAGTAATATTTTAATTATTTATTTCTATAAATGGTAATATTAAATTACTATTAATAATTTAATATATTTATTATCTAAAATCCTATTTTAGTGTTTTTTCTTTTCCCCCGGCTCCTAACGAACCCCAACATTATTTAAGTGGGTTTTGATGGAACATCCATAAAAAATTGAGATTTCGTATCTTCAATCGACATCTTGGTCTTATGAAATCCATGAACTTACCAAGCCCAAGGGGTTGTCACCTTTATTTTTGGGTTCTGCGCAGACTACACATCACAAAAGTTACACGTGACGGGTACAGTCTGGTTATATCACATTTTTTATATAACAATTTTATTGAGTATTTATTGAATAAATACAAATATGATTTACACTGCATATCTGATAATACGGCAAAGAAATGTACTCATTTTCGGAGTTAAAATGGAAAGTTTCTCCTATTAAAACGATGTTAACAGTGACCTCAAAAACCGTCGCTTAGACACTACCAGACTAAATTTTATGCCATAAAATTTAAAGGTACAAAATGTTCGAAAGCCCTTTGAAAATTCGATTCATGAATACAGTGAAACCTCCTTTTAAAATCTATAATATCATCTTCACTGCAATGGAAATTTTATAGTCATTGTATTAGCGTGATTGTTAGCGAAATATAAATTTTAGTTTTTATCAAAGCTTTGAATACATTAATTGGATAGAAATAAATTTTTGTTTTAAATTGCAATTAACATTTCTAAATTCCGTGGTATTTAATTTTTTAATTCGAAAATAAAAAATGTTTAATTTCGTTATAATAAAATGCATTATTATTCTGGAAAATTCCGAATATTGTTTACATCTAACAGAATTTTATATTTTATAAAAACATTGCTTTCTTTCTACAACCAAATTTATTCATTGTTTTACTGGATAATTATTATTAATTATTAAATTATATTAATGAAATTTTATTTAAAAATCATATTCCTCAGAATAATATAAATTTATAAATTTTATCGTAAATAAATATTAAACTTTTCAAACTGTTTATTCTATTTTTTAAAGTCGAATTTACATTGATATTTTATTTACAATCATGGCTGAACAAGTTGCAACACGTAAGAAATCAAAAGCCAAAGTGAAATTTAATTTTCAATTAAATTATATTTTATTAATTTTTTGGATTTTAGAATATAAGAGTTATTGATGACGTTATCCCAGATTTACCAGATTTATCGGATTTACCAGATTTGAATATATTAGACTCTCAAGAATATAATTCAGAAACTCCTCAACATGACCACGAACTAGAAAACATAAGCGTAACTCCAGAAGAAGTAAGGCAACCAGAGTCAATGTCTGGAATCGATATCGGTATGTTGTACCCATCCCTGAGCAAATGCTGTGTAGACTCTATCACAATCAATGAAATGAGAGATTCGATCGTCGACGAGAGGAATTCATTAGATGTCGTGACAGAGCGCCTGACAAGGCCAGCGGTGCCGATGGCGGAATGGCGACTGCCGGAACCAATGGGAGAACGAGAAATGAGAATTTATTACCAGAATGCACTGCTTGACAGCCTCGACTATCTCCAGACAAGATTCATAAGGGAAATGCAAAGTCAGGATCCGCACCCGCTGGTACAATTGATCGAGGCTTATCAACGGAGCATCAGAAATCTCACGGAGACTGAATTGAGGCTACGCCAAATGCGTGACCTTTGCGTGGCATCTGAACCCTCCCTGTGGCGCATCGAGGCAAGAAACGCAGTCAAAGAGGCAAAATGTGGGGACAACGCGATCATAAAGCGCACCTATGCATTCGACGAGGCGACATTCAATGCTGACCAAGCAGGGAAACTCGGAGCGCTGCTGACAGAACTAGTGGACTTGGCAATAGATGAGCACTCACTGTGCAAGTATGAAGTGGGACTGAACCGGCAATTGGTGGAAAATTTTCTCGCGGGCGTCGTAGCTAATGTGCGAGACAATGGGCCAATCAGAACGGCTCTCACCGTCCTGTTTCGGTTCCTCCGCCAGACGCCCGGCCATAATGAGGTTTTACGTTCCATTCGCGACTGGATCACCTTCTTAGGTCATGAATTGGCCGCTAATCGCACCGTTGAAGATCGCCTATACCTGTTATGGCAGCTACTACACGCACCAGCTGGGCTCACAGAGTGGGGCGCTCCGGCCCTCCTCCAGATCGGCCGTGACGAGGTAGAGCTTGCTATCACATGTCTTGCCATGCTGCTGGGATCGAGAAAGATGCGTGATCAATTTCTGGAGGCCTGGAATCCCGGATTGAACAGGGAGGAGGCCGGATGGGCGCTAGTCGACTCGGATGGAGAGGATGACGACTCAATCGGACATAGCTGGTCGCTGTTGCGGGAGAGTGATCTGATTGCGTTCCTGGGTCAGATACCGATTGCCAGGATATTCCAGGCAGCCCTCGATGTGCCTTTGGCTAATGGTCAACAACTGGAAATTGATAATTATGACCCGACACGTGGCTGTCACCCAAACCGATTGCTCACAATGATGGCGTTTTGTATGCGGATAATGGCTATTCTTGATGCCGGCCTCGACGTCTACCACCAGAACCGTTACAAGGCACTTAATAAGCGCATCAGCCGGATTATCAAGTATTATCTCTGATTTTGTTCATTTACTGTCCACCCGTCATTTTATGCGCCCCCGAATTCCGTCCATTACTTATGGCCATTGTGACTGCTGTATAGACTGTTCAATAAAAATTATCCCAGGGTCCCATATGTCATGATAAGAAATTTTTATATTATATCATTTATTGATTATTTATATATCCGCATTTAAAATAAATAAAACTTGCAGTAAATTCTGGTGAGGGTTAGAATAGTCGAATATGGAAGCCAAAAAAATCGTCGCCAAAGAAAAAAAGCTTTAATCGGTTAAAATCGTCGCCAATGTTGAAACCCGAAAAAATCGTCGAAAATGTAGTACAAAAAAATAGCCGACAATATTAAATCCTAAAAAATAGTTTTTCCTATGTGTCCCGATGGAATTTTAAATTGAAACTGCAGAGAAGTAGTCCGTCACTTTCTTACTTAGATTCCGTTGAAAAATTTACGAAAAAATATATAGTTGCGGAGATACAAAAGTCTTACCTTATATAGTAATAGACTATCCGATGTTTTGTCCCCCTAGGGGTACAGCGTCTGAGGGCATAGGTCACAAGGGTATACGTACATTCAACACCCGCACCCCCGACCGTACGGAAAATTTATAATAACTAACTTTTATTAGTTAACTTTTCCCACAAAATAATTTGAATTAAATTGTCGACGATTTTTTTGGGATTTGTTGGTTGTCGGTTATTTTTTGGTTTTGCAGTCGGCTAATTTTTCACGATCTGTCGACTTTTTTTTGACTTCCATATGCGACTATTCTGACTTTTACCTAAATTCTTACTGTATCATTTATTGAATTATTTATGTTATATCGTTTATTTATTAATTAATATTATTTATTATTTATTGATTACATTATTAATAAATAGTAATTAACTTAATATGGAAAAGATTTTATTATTAAAAACGCTACTTAAACATTCGTTTTACAATATATTTCAACAGTCTTCATATCATCATCATATAGGATAGAAAAAATTATCGATATTATAGATTATATTAACAAATTATTTTCCAATTTATACTAAATATATTTAGAGTTAATGTTTATATAAATTCTAATTTTAACTTTCAAAAATTGAAATTTAAAATTATTTAAATTAATAATTTAATACAATTAAAAACATCAACAATCCACATTCCCACAATTTACAACACAAACTATTCGAAAACACTCACAGCGTTTTGCACATTCAATTTCGGATCTAATGATAACAAATCTTCACAAATTACAGCTTCATAACAATTAATAAAAAAGTTTTAATGAAGTTTTAAAATCAAATATTCCTATTTTGCTCATACATACTTATACGCCCTTGCTATGCTCACTAATATTGTTCGTTTTCTTCAGTCTATATTGTTCAAAGACTCGAAAGTAGAGATTATGAAAAGTCTCTCCGAGATAAGTGGCATTACACTCATTACATGTAAACTGAAAAATGAGATCAGAACACAATCCAACAGGAATTTTAGACTCAACAATAAACATATTACGTGCTTTATATGAATTAGACACAATTTTATAATTTAAATTTCCCAACTGCTTGCTTATCTTTCTCTTATAATCTGTAAAAGATGAGTACTGAAATTCCAACAAAAATTTAGGCTCATCGTCCTTACATTCATTATTAAATTTATTTACTTCACAACACAACTCATTCACGCCATTCAAATTACACACAGCCGTTCTCAAACACTGATCCTTGGGATTTTTAATACATTTATCAATAGTTTCTTTTATCATCATTAATATAAAAATGAATTCAAATAACCATGCTTCATTAACAACCCAACGATTTAATAAACACTTTTTTATGAATTTTCAAACGTAGAAGATTAAGGCCATGGACGATAAATCAATCCCTTCATCATATTTATCTTATACCTAAATTCACAAAAGCTTTAATATTATTAAAAATATTATTAATATAACTATTTATTATTTACTATTATTATTATTATTATTATTATTATTATTATTATTATTATTATTATTATTATTATTATTATTATTATTATTATTATTATTATTATTATTATTATTATTATTATTATTATTATTATTATTATTATTATTATATTATTATAGTAATGTTATTGTTAATAAATCCTTAATTTTAATAGACACACAATACAAATTCTTACTGATCATTTGGAAATAGTTCTCAGTTGGTCTGCTCTGCCTCAATTTGACCAGTTATTTCCTGGGAACTGTCGAATAGAAATGCTAGCCCAATATGAATTAGTTTATGAATATCTATTGAAGAGCATCCTTAGACATCGGCGTCATGGTAACTGTCAAAATCTTGTTGATATCTCCTGGAGAATGCTGTCACCTCACAAGAAATGGAGTTTTCTGACATTTCTTATTGATGCCAGTCAATCAGAAGTACCGACAGATAATGATTGGTTCCTTACAAATCTTCAGCTTGCTATCGATCAAATGAACCAGGACGACACAATTTACCTGCTGACTGCCATCTCCAATTTGGCTCTCGAGAGCCGACCAGTTATCAATTCTGAATTGTTGCTGCTGACCACTATAACCAAGCTACTCTTCCAGATCTGCTATGTCATTCCTGCAACGCGATCCTCATTTTCGAAAGTCGGCCGAGAGCTGTTGTCATCGATCTCCTTGCAACATCCGCAAGCGCTATCGATCATCCTAGAAGCAACAAAGCTATGGCATCCTACAGTTGGTCAGATGGGTCTATTCCTGTTCCGTGATTTGCCGTTCTGTCTGATGATGCCATCTGATGCCGAGTTCAAGCTTTTGTCTTCATGGTTGCTAGACAACCCGCCAAATCATGTATGCAACCAATTGGCTCGACACGTGTTCAGTAATCTCAACTGGGGATTTGCTAACACCGATGAAACTGTAATCTATCTGCCATTATCCCTGCACCAGCGCATGGCCACTTTACTCATGTCCAGTTTCAAGAAGCACGCAATGGACAACAAATCAGGCAATTGGTTTGTCAATGAAAGCATCAAATTGGTCACCTATCTCTGGTGGAATCAGGTCGGTGACGTTTTGCCTTGCCTGCTTTTTATATTGATTGGTTGATTGATTATTGGTATTGATTGGTACTTATTGGTGCTTATTGTGGTATTTGTTACACTGAATAATGTTTTGGTTCTCATAAGGACCACAATTTTGCTGAGTTATCGAATGATTCTGGTTTTGCTCGATATTGCTCGGTATTGATTGCAATATCGGTATTGTTATCGAGTTCACCAAATAGCACATATATCCAATCTCATAGTTACTAAGGTGTCGTTACAAACTCGATGATAGCAGCGGTAACCATTCCGTCCACACATATCATAAGGATTTCATACGAAGCTCTTTATTCAACCAATCAAATACCAGTTGGTGAAATAATAATTTGCTATTGGAGGAAACTTGTTGATATTCATTTTATTGCATCCCCATACCGCTGATTACACCCAATTCATCCCCATACTGCCGATTATGCCCCATTCATGTCTTACATTATTATTCAGGAACCGAATCAGGATCAATCATTCCATGCCTGGTGTCTGAGTTTGAGCATTAGATTACGCTTGCATCCGTCAACCCGAACGAAGGTTGTCGATCCAGAATATTTAAAGCCGTCATCAATCACAAACACCTCAGAATGGCTACAGCCTATATCCGATGCCCAACAGGAGCGATGCAGTCACCCAATCGCCATGTACATGGCGGTGACCACCAACAATGATTCCTATGTGGCTGATGTGAATATGTTGAAAATAATCCAAAATCTCGTAGTCCGTCACCAGCAGTACCGACTTTGTCTTGAATTGATCTCCCAAATAATTACCAATTCGACTACCAATCAAACATCATTGCTACTCGGCTGTGAAATTTTCATGAACGTCTGGAAACTGATAGTCCACGCGGACGACACTTATTATAACATGGTGAAAAACCTCATCACTAAACAATTTCCCGGTCCAGTACTAAGTTGCATCGGGAACTCGTTCTGTCCATCTCTCGTTATTGCTAATGGCAGCAAGGTCCAGCAAGAATCAATCATGAAATTCTTTATCAATTCCATCACAAATCAAATAAATTGGTACACTGATCAATCATTCTTATGGCTTTTGGACAAGTTACTAGAACTGAATACGGCTTTGTATTTACAGGTATGTGACCTTTATTCAGGTGCTTTATTTTGCATGCGTACTGTAATTATATACATCACTAAATCAATGATGGCACACTAACCAGTATCATTGATTCTTGGAATTACCATCAATACATTATTTATTCTATTATTATTATTATTATTATTATTATTATTATTATTATTATTATTATTATTATTATTATTATTATTATTATTATTATTATTATTATTATTATTATTATTATTATTATTATTATTATTATTATTATTAATATTATTATTAATATTATTATTATTATTATTATTATAAGATAACGCCAATCAAACATTTTTTTCACGATTAATTTCGACAGTTTTCCTGTCATCATCAGGTGGGATATAATACTCATTAAATAAAGGATTTTAAACAAATTTAATTATATATAAAAAATTTTTTATTTTATAAAAAATATTATTTTTTAAAACTTTAACATTTAAAATTTAATTTAATAATTTAAAAATTTAAAAAAATTTTTTATTAATTATTTAATTTAACACAACAATCAATACGTACAATACACAAAAGCTTATTTAAAAACACTCAACACACAAGTATTTACAGCATTCTGCACATTAATTTTCGGATTCAATGATTTTATCAACAACGCCTCACAAATCACACGTTCCCAATAATTATCGAAGTTTTTTAATAAAATTTTAAAATCAGACATACCTATTTTAATCTTACAGCCCTTATTTTGCTCACCAATATGGGTCAAAGACTTCGGTCTACAATGTTCTCGAGCTCGAATACAGAGATGACGGGAAGTCTCTCCAATGCATGTGGCATTACACCCATTACATGTAAACTGATAAACGAGATCGGAACACAATTCAACCGGAGTCTTTGACTTATTAATAAACATATTGCGTACTTTCCATGAAGTTGACACTATCCTATAGTTTAAATTCCCTAACTGCTTTCTTATCTTCACTTTATAATCCTTAAAACCTTCTGAGTACGGCAATACTAACACAAATTTAGGCTCATCATCCTTGCTCACACTATTTAATTTATTTAACTCATCAGACTCACACACCTCAACAAAATCACACCCAAATTTTCTCAAACATGGGATCCTTAGGATTTTTAATAAATTTGTCAACAGTCTCTTTCACCATAATTACTAAAAAGGATTTTGAATAACCATTCTTCATCAACAGTTCAACCAACACGTCAACAATTATTATTATTATTATTATTATTATTATTATTATTATTATTATTATTATTATTATTATTATTATTATTATTATTATTATTATTATTATTATTATTATTATTATTATTATTATTATTATTATTATTATTATTATTATTATTATTATTATTATTATTATTATTATTATTATTATTTATTAGGCCGGATCAGAAGAATTGTATACTGTTGTAAAGCAATTCACCGAGAAACAGTTCTCTGATGCATCAAAACGATCTGGACTCGCGCAAATTTTCCGTCTGGGCACCACATTCAATTCATTGATAAACCAGATGGGCCCCGGTAATTTTATGTGGTTAAAGAGCTATATATTGGAAGCGCAGGTGTTGGTTGAGAACGAAATGGGTTTATGGAGTGAATTGCTGTTCAGATTCTCGGTGAAAAAGAAACGAGAATATCGAACTGTCACATCGGCGATAAATAGCGTGTACAAACATTTGCGCCTGAGCTTGAGTATCAACATAAACAGTTTCGTAATAATACAATCTGCCCAGGTTTTGGCTTCATGTCAGCCTGACAATATGGCACTAATCAAAATTGCCGTTATTTTCTTTCAGCGTTATCTTGGCTTTGCACGGCTCTGGAACAAAGATTTAGTAGGACATGGCAGTGTTGGTCATAGAATGTTTCAGGACGATCTCTGCCATCCATTTCTCCAACAAGCTCGAGATGCAATTTTGGCTGCAAAAAATTATCACTTGTCACAATTGGATTCCATCCGACAAGTTATATTTCTTTTCCCTCTTCTTTGAATATCGTTTTCATTTCTAGTCTAGTCCGTCCAATATTCTTCTAATTGATCAAACTCAGAAATTGTGTGAAAAACTGGAAATGCTTCTGTTGTGGATTGATGAGCCGAAACTTCATGTTGAAGACATGCCAGTATTGAATTTACCAGCCCAATATCGACCGGACCTATTGAATCTTGTTCGACAAGCAAATATCACTGTCGAATCTTTCGACTTTCCTCGCAGAATTCTTTTGGAACAATCTAGACAAGCTGCATCCGGATGGAATACGAGACATGACCTTGATTTCAGGTTTGTACGTATGGCAAATTCCATTTTCTCTAAGCCAGCAACTCCGCTCGTTACCAAGATACTACAGAGATTCAAGCGTCAAACATCTTGTTCCACTCTGGATTTGCCCAATAATATTCAATATCAGCCAATCATTATTCCTTCTCAGGCTCTGGCCAATATAACCCAGATCCTGGAGTTCATTTCTGGGCCCCTATCAAGCATGTACCAGTCGGCCGCTAAGCACAAAGCTAACAAGAATTTCCTCGCAGATTTAAACAAGAAATATATAGCGGCATTGCCTAGACAGTACGAGGGTCAGCCTGTGACTCAAAACTTCCAGATCCCGTGTAATAAGGGTGCTCAGCTATGCACTAGCCATGCGGTTATCAATTTGAATGTAAGTCTTTTTTATGATGTTTGAATTTTTTTTTTGTTATTGTAACATTTTTCCTCTTTGAAACATTGATGACAATCGATCTCTATGAATTATGGATTTGCTTAGAATTTTTGCAGTGCTTAGAAATTAATTGTTGTTGTACAAGTGAGTGTAAGTCCCTTTTTGTGTTTACAGATGATAACAGTCGATAATTCTCTTGTTATGTTTCTGATTCAAAACGTAATTAATCGAAAATATGAAAAATTTTAACTTTACAATAACTAAGTATTATCTGAATATTGATATTTCTCTAACGTATGAATGATGCATTAAATCAGTGCTTCTCAACCTTTTTTGGCTTGAGTACCCCTCCTAAATTGTACCCCTTATAAAAGAAAAAAAATTAAAATATTAATACTCGCGTATTTGTTATTATTTTAAACTTGTTCGAACACTAAATAAATAGCAATAATGTGTCAAAGAGTATGTTTAGAATGTGTATTGATGAAAAGTAAAATATTTATTATAGTTACATATATTTTAATAAAAAACGACATGAATATAAACTATTATATTTTTAACATCCTCCATTACTAATATTTTTTCGCGTACCTCCAGGGGTACGCGTACCACGGGTTGGGAATCGCTGCATTAGATTTCGTCTTGTATTTCTTTTAAAATTACTACGTTAAATATTAAACATATTGCAATTAAATTTAACTTATTGATTTGAAATTTGTTATTAATTTTAATTGATAATATTATTTTTTCCCTCAATATTATCTGAAAATTAACTTTTTTCTATCGAAATATGCATCATTTGTCAAATTTCATCAAAAGGTTTTTTTAAAACTGTTTACTATTTTAAATATTAAAATCTGATTTTAATGTGGTATCTCACTAAATATTTTTAGATCAACTGACGCCCTTGCATCGGCATCGGTGATAACGGGCGCGACACCAAAATCAAGACAGGGAAACAATGAATGTATAGCCCAGGGGTGTACAACTTGTTTTAACTTGCAATCGACTTTGGCATTGTAAAATAAATATTGATCTACCAAGTAAAAAAAAAACGAGTAAATAAATAAAGTTATAAAATAAAATAATTGATTTACAGAAAGAACATAAAATGCTTTTATTAAACACATTTATTTTGGCAAATTAAGAAATTTTAATTAAAACATTAAGTTAATATAAAAAGGTAAAAACAAAACAAACAACTAAATTAAATATTCAATAATAAGAAAGTGAAAAGAAATAGAAATAAACTATTATTTTAATGTGATACTTGTGTAATCATACATTCTACCAATTTTTCAAATTCAGGAGTGTAATTTTGCAATGACAGTCTTAATGAATCTGCTGTGTGCAAGTCTGTAAGACAGGAACGGTGTTTCGTTTTTGTCTGCTCTGAATAAGGAAAGTGAATTCACATAAATAAATGGATCCAGACAATGAATGGATATATTGGCAACATGTTTTTATGTTTGAATACTTCTCTCGACAAACGTACTCCCAAAAATTTACTTCTAATGCTCTGGATTTAAGAAATACATCGGCATGCAATGTCAAAATTTCTATTTGAATGACATCTTTTTCAAAGTGGAAAATTTCAGTAACTTTTTCCACAATATATTTTGAATTTAAATCAGATCTAAATGGAAACGAAAGATACTGAAATTTTCAAATTTTTTCTAAAATCGTTGAATCTGACGTCGAAATCTTCCATAACAATTTCCATTTCTACTCTGTATTTTTCAATATTGCACGTGGAATATGGATATTTTGTCAAATGATCCTCCAAATTATCAAATTAGTCAAAATTTTGTTCTTGAAGATCAATATTGAAAATCGCGGATTCATTTTTAAATGCATTAACAATACTGATTATGTCACATAACGTTTTATTTCCTCCTGCAATTTTAAATTTAAAGTACTTAATATACTTGTAAAATCTGCTAGGAAAGCTAAACCAGATAGCCAATTTTCATCATGCAACTGCTGGTATTCATAATCTTTTTATTGAAGAAAATTTAAAATTTCACTCAGCAGATCGCGAAATCTCTGGAATAATTTACTTCGGCTTAGCCATCTGAGCGTGTAACAATAAATTAGGCTGTCCGTCATCAAGTTCTAATTGAAAAAGTCGTCTTTGTAGAGATATCCCTCAGATCGAATTGACTATCCACAATGTTATGTCCATAATACTTTTTGTATTCAATCTTTTGCTTGCTGATACCTGTTGATGGATTATGTAATGATAGCTCAAGAAATCAGGAAAATCGTCAGATTTCTTACACAGCGCGAGAAATTCGTTAATGTGACCATTCATTGATTTGGCTCTATCGGTTGTATCGTTTGTAGCTTAAATATTGATATTTTAAATTTATTTATAAAATCTTCAAATATATCGACACTCTGGTTCTCGCTTTCAAAGAAATCATGGCCAGTAGCTCTTCTTTACTAGTAAAATCATCAAATACCATACGAATAAACACAAGCAAATGGGCTGTATCACTTACATCTGTTGATTTACCAATTTGCAAAGAAAAACATACACTTATTACAGTGCTTTCCAACCTTTTCATGCTTGTGACACACTTTTTAGACTTCCATCATTTCGCGACACAGCAAGTCAGTTTTATCAGAAAACCAGACGTCATACAACTTACGCCATAGGTAAATCGTTATACAAGAGACAATGAGACATATTTAAATATAAATATCGAAATAAATGGCAGAAAAGGATAGTTCATGACTGAAAACAAGATTTAATGTGGATGGTATCGTTTATAAGTAACAATATGTAATTAATTAAGAATTAAAAAATTTGAATAACGCCAATATATATTTACAATTTTAATGAGATATTTGAGCTGGATGGGAAGAACACAACCTTTGAATATTTGGTGGAATATTAGATAATGAGACTCGCATTTCGTCATCAAGCATTTTTAAGCTTTAATCGTTAAAAAGTTTATAAAATTAAGGGACTCTGTGGCTTTTCATTATGTTCACGCGACACAACTATGCAGCGCTGCCGACACACCGTTTGGAAAGCTCTGACTTATTAACATCTGCATCTATTTGTTTTCTGATATTTTCACTTATCTTTTCAACTCGACGCATTACAGTATTTCTGGAAAGCTGTAAATTCTGAATAGCAGTTTTAATTTCAGTTTTATTCTTAAAATCATCAAAAAGGGTGTCTAATATTTCTGAGAACGCGTATTTGAAAAACTCATATAATATAGATTTTTTTATTCAATGCAAATTAAAAAATGATCTGGGTAGGGCTGAATTTCAGGATATGGCTAAAATATAATTTTTTAAAAAAATGCTAAGAACTATGCCAAGGCTGAATTTCTGCAAGATTCGGTATTATAAAAAAATATTGAAAATATTTAATTCACAGTTTAAAATCCCTACAATTTCTATTTTAACAAAATTTGAGAATAAAAATATTATTTTAAAGTATATATTTATGATAATATTATGCGAATAATTAGTTATTTAAATATCTATATGTTATTATCACTTCAATCTTTTATCTTCTACTATTTATCTACAATTTTCAATTTTATAAGAATGGGGATTACTAAATTCAAATTTACTAACAAAATGAAAGTAAAAGAAATTTTTGATCAAGAGTGCCATTTAAAAAA
The DNA here is from genome assembly GCA_959609185.1 of Schmidtea polychroa. Taxonomy (NCBI): domain Eukaryota; kingdom Metazoa; phylum Platyhelminthes; order Tricladida; family Dugesiidae; genus Schmidtea; species Schmidtea polychroa. The sequence continues at coordinate 2,513 of CAUHTR010004824.1, read as the reverse complement.
GTAATTTGTGTGGAGTTATTAATTGGATCGGATTTATTGTATGATCGGGTTTGCTATTGTAATTCTGTAATTTTTCTGCTCGGCTTTATTTGCTTATTGATAAACATTGGAATTCAGTATACAACCTGGGTCAAACGGCCTGATGTCACAAGTGAGATTGCAAGAAACAGGCAAGATTACAATAAACTCGTAGATGAAATGCTTCAGTTCTCCAATCTAGACCGTGTGGTTCAAGGTGTGCTTTGTTTGCAGCATTTGATAATGTATTATCCTTGATTTCTATCGCGCTTTTTAATCGAGTTTAGGAGTCTCGAAGCTCAATTACAATCATGTCAAAATAACGACAAAATTAAAGTTATAATCGACTGTGGTCTAGCCCTGTTCTACTATTTGGGTCGTCAAATAAATTCGGAAACACAGAAATATCCTCCTCACCATATCTTTGTGTCCAACAGTATGAATTCCATCGGTAAGTGCATTGCATTTGCTTATCTGTTTTGTCATTAGGAGTCATGATTTGGTTTTACTATATAATTATTATGATAATGATAATATATATTAACAATAATAATGATATTAAATAAGTAGATGATGAGACAAGCTACCACCACAAAATATGTATTAAGTAAGAAAACTTATGACTATAAGATAATACTTTACAATCTCTCAAAATTTAGCTTATTAGTTTATGTTGGAATACCTATTAATATTTATAAATAATTCTGCTTATTAAAACAATATTTAATGTACAAATTTATACATAAATTTGATAAAATCGCGAAATAAAAATGAAAAAGTTACTATATGATATCGTAAATAATATATAAAATATCTTTCTATATTTCCGAAATCCGTGATTGCAAGTCTTTGTTCCATGTGAACCCACTTTGGTTTATTGTGAATGTTTATTGACCATTTCCATGCAATTTTGAGACCCAAATGCGTTACTTTCCTCTTCTGTTGAATTCTGATTTAAAGAATTTAGTAATCCAATAAAGAATTATTCCATTGATTGAATAAAAGTTTGTGGCGTTGTAAGACTTACTTTCAACATTTCCAAAGATTGTAGAGAGAGTTCATTTCATTTACAAAATATCTGTCATTGGTTCTGAAATTGAAAGACAATTAATAATTTCTGTTAATGCTAGGCTCGAAATTCTTGTGCCGTGCAGCTGATCAAGCCAGTGTACTTTTGAAAGGGATGCTCGAAAACGAGCTTCTGGTAGAAGTTTACGGCCCTCATTTCTGTCCGAATTCCGATACATCTCAAACCGCTGATATGTATCTCGAGGTCATTCAATCTTATGAGTCAGGAAAGTGCAAACAAAAAATTGTTTTATCTATTCTGAGCAAGGTTAGAATAATTGTTTAAAGTCTTTCAACATTCATTCTAGTTCAACATCAAACAATTTCTCGAATCGTCCCCGAATTTACTGTCTAAGCTGGCCATGATGGACGTCCTCTGCACTGCTATTGGAAATGCAAATCCTGACAAATCTCGACAATTGGAGATCGACATCAATCTGGAAGAAGTGATAACATTATATGGGAATAAATATACATTTCACTGTTTCATTTCTAGATAAATGGAACTAATTTTGTTGCATTATTATCATTCGATTTTGCTGTATTTCTTCCACGAGTAATGACCAGTTTCGCTTCAAGTACTTTTTATCGTTATGGACACATCAATTTCTTTTTTCATTTAGTGTGCGATGACGGGAAATTGGGAGTTCGATTCTGGGATTTGGTGCTAGAATGTTTTTGCAGTAACATCACAGAACACAATGAATTGGTTTTGAACATCGATGAAGTGAATTATCCGATTTCTTCCATATTCTTTTATGTGGACTCTAGATTCGGATGGAGTTGGAAACTATTGGGGCTTGGTTGAACAAATCCAGATTCTCTGATACTCGATGCAAGAAGAATGGTCTGTTTTGCAAATATGGGCCTCATTCGGTTTATATTGTGAAAATATGCGGCCAACTATTAGAAGCTCTAACTTTCAAATTGGCCAGGTCGGCTACTGAAAATATTTGTTCGTGGCATGAAGGTATTTATAATTAGATAAATAATAATAATACTAATAATAATAATAATAATAATAATAATAATAATAATAATAATAATAATAATAATAATAATAATAATAATAATATTTATTACAGCGTTTCTCAACCTTTTTTGGCCTGTGGCCCCTTTTTGAGATTTTCTTTTTGGTGTGCCCCCCTCCAATATTTGTTCGAAAAAAGTAGATATTATAAATAAAACTTTATTTAAAAATTCCAAAATATATTTTTAGTAAACGTGTACATATATAAAACATACATATTTTTTCAACAAATTATGTAAAGAAATTGATCGTTTACTTTATTTAGCGTGATCCTTGTACTTGATGCAATTTAGCGAGTTTATTAATTTCGGGCTTCAATGTTGTTAGCGACATACGCAGATCGCCTCTTTGCACAACATCAAGACGGTTACGTGCTTTTGAGAGGAGATGCATAACT
>CAUHTR010004823.1:0-33354 GCA_959609185.1 Schmidtea polychroa | reverse complement strand
CGATTTTCTCTATTTTCATTGATTCAAATAAAATAAAATTTTTTTTCAAGAATTTTTACTCTAAGAAAATTTACTCTAAAATTCAAAAAAAAGAATTAAAAATTTCTAAGTTTTTATTTCTTTTATAACTTGTTTTTAATTTTTTTAATAAATAATATTATAAAATATTTATTTATTTAATAACTCTTAATATGTGGAATTTAGAAATTTTTAAGCATAATTATATGTTGATTTGTACCCCTGATGGTTCTGAAAAGTTTTATTTTAAAAGGAAAATATTCTCATGGTCAATAGTATTATTAGCTGTAATCCGCTAAAAATGACGACCATTTTCTGTTTGAATTTCATGTTTATATTAATTAGTTTTTTATGTTCTAGCTGTGCATAAATTTTAATTCTTTAATAAAGCTATTTTTATATATTTCAAAAGGCAAAATACATAATTTAACAACTGTTTAAATAATATTTTTGGTAAACGTCCAAGTGTTTTTGTTGCATTCTTTCACGATTCATACATATCTTGGTTTTTTGCCAAGTATCAATAATCAAACTATTAAAAGAATCAATAATTTGTTTATCACTTACTCTCACTCACTCTCATAAGAATACTCAATTTTATTAAATTTATTTTCTTATTGTTATAAGTAACTCGTTTTTCTATGCAGAACAAGTAAAAACATAACCATTATACATGAAGTCGTCACCATCAGAATTATTATTATTATTATTATTATTATTATTATTATTATTATTATTATTATTATTATTATTATTATTATTATTATTGTTGTTGTTGAGAATAACAAATCATAAAAATTATTAAATTATTATAAAAAGTCGTAAACGACAGGACCTAAAACGTTTAACATAGGGAAGGGTTGTTCTATTATTTTGAAAAGGAAAACTGAAAGAGAGAGATTGAAAAACAAGGAAATCAATGAAATCAAACAATGAAACAATACAAGGTCAAAACAATTTGGTTATTTTAAAAAGTAAAAAAATCAAATTGTGAAATGAAATTGTTATATCCAGACAGCTTCTCCAAGATAGCAGATGAATAATTAGGGAAGTCCAAGTTTGTTTATGAATTTAAGTTAGGAAAGTGGAAACAGTAGCAAATTATCGGTAAATGCGCTGAAGAACATATTATAAAAAAAACACAAATTAGATTAAAACGCTCAAGAAAATGAAGAGAAAACGAAACGAAAAATTGAAAACAAAAAGTAGCACAAAAAAGGAAGTGACTATGTGATCATAAATTTTAAGTTGTTTTTAATCGTTTTATTCCCAGCGAAGTCATAATAAGCACTCTAAAACGCATGTTGCTGTATTAAATCATTCTGTAGTTGTAAAATTGTAAACAATTATGGTGATCAATAAAATTTATATAATCTAATAATCGTTGTTATAGTCCAGGGGTGGGCACGCATGAGGTCCTCGATAGCCAAATACAGGTTTTCCCTGTATTATAAAGAGCCACAACACTAAAACATCAGATCTCAATGGGAGCCACAAGGCTCATCAAAGAGCCGCACTTCTACCCCTGTTATAGTTAATCAAAGAATGTTTTTGAGTCAAATCAGAAATTTCCCATTTCATAGAAAAACCCAACATTATTATTATTATTACATAATTTTATTCCAATGGTGGAATTTGAATTGCAATATGATTTATTGAATATAACATGGATAAAGAAAATGGAAATATAAAGTAAACTTCAAGAAATTTCTTAAACTATAATCAGAAAATTTTTGTTAAAGGAAAATTCCAGAAAATATTTCATTCTGAAAAAAGATCAGAAAATTTTGTTGCATAGAATTAATCATTATTCGTCCATCAAAATGAAAGTAAATGAATATCATCATTTAAATTTGCTGATTTTGCATCAGTAAATATATCTAAATTTTATGTGCCCTTTAGCGTGCATCAAATTATGTATTAAAACTATTATGAATATTAGAAGCTGCTAACACATCTTCTAAATTATTTTTTAAATCTGGTTCAAAAGTTAACGTCATAATTCCAAGTATTTATTTAATGAAATATTGTATAATTTTCAAACAAATTTTCAGCGTTGAATAAAATATTTTCAAAACCATTTATTAAAATTTCGATATTTAAAATATATTTATTTAAAAATTATTCACTAATAGAACTTCTTTCAAAAAGCTATTCTAATTTTTCAATATTTCAATTCAAAAATTTCAACTTATAAAATCCAATTTAAAAGTTATTTTAATAGTCAATTATTTAAAATTTTAAATTATCTTAATAAATCATTGAAATATTTAATTCTCCACTGAAAACACCTCACACAAAATATCTAACATTTCTTGAGTCTTCGGAAGGGGAAATATTAGTATTTCTGTCAACCGATTTAACTTCTTTACTGTTGGGTTATTGGGTTGGTAATAATATTTAAAGGTTACCAATCAAATCTCTGGCTCCAAAGCATACTTTATTTATCCACAAAATAACAATTCTCAGACAATATAAACCTTTATTGATTATCACAATCGATTACACGAATTTTAACAACACGATAAATTCAATAATAAAATAGGACATTACACAAAGCTTATTAGGACACTACGTGAGGAATAGCTCTACTCGTAAAATTTTCAATTACTGAACAATCACCAGCGACTGATCTGACTCAATAGTTTGGTAAATAGAATTAAATTTCCTTTGCTTTGACTTGAATTTATGCAGTATACGTTAAACCTTTCTGATTGAACTCAATTTTATTGCAACGTTAAGTTCCAATATTTTCTCTAATTCAGAATTATTTCTCGACTATCTTTTTAATTTTTCCCTTGACAACTAATTTTTTAATTCTATTAAGGAGACTTTTGCTTCTATAGTGCGCACTTATCCGACACTTGGGACAAATCATTTTTTCCATTCCTGTATCTCCATAATTTGTATAGCTCCTGTGTTATCACAGATAGTTCGGGTGATAGTTCGGGTTTCCTATTTTGCTTCTGGCATTTCCCATATATCTCATCATTTCTCATTTCCTTGTTAATTTATTCTATCTTCATAATAATCTCTTTAATCTCATTTATATTAGAAATATTTCTCATCTTGATTTCTTTTTCTATATCTTTATCTTCTTTTGCATTTTGCAATAAAAGGCAGTTAATTTCTATTTCGATAATTCGTCTCTTAAGACATTTTCTGCCAGTTGATCAACGGTCCTAAAAAGTCTTGAATTGGTACATTACATTTTTTGTAACGGATAACTTCATTTAAATCTTCCCAAATATGAAAGTTCTTCGAATGATTTTCTGCATCTTTCTTCATAACTGTCATTTTCTTCATAGACCCTTTCATATAATTTAGCCGCTTCGGTTGACATGAATGCTCTTATGAACGTTTTTTGTAATTGAATTGGAGTTTGAGTTAAATCATAAAATCTAATCTCTAAGAAAATTTTCAGATTGTCTCCAATTGTATAGATTTTCGGAACTCTAAAATAAAAGCATTTAATGGGTTATTTGTCGTGGGTTCTGGCATGGTCGTTAGATTATAATAATTTGGAGGCATAATTTATTAATATCAAAAAACTGATTATCCCTCCGGTGGAAGTAATTATGTAAGATAAACGCATGCCATACAGACATACGTTACATAATAATCAGACATACAAATTCAACATGTAATAATATTATTTCAAACAGGTATTATTTACATTCCTCATCGCAGAAATTGTCCAGGGACCCCGATGCAACTGAAATTCTGAGATTGAGTGACCGTCTCAGAAACCTTTATAAGGAAATAAATAATATGACTCAAATCAACCTGACTGAGGTCGACAGCAACATTCGTGAAACAACTTCAGACTATACTCGCCTCAAGTTTGTTTTCCTATGGAAAGATCGTTCACACAGATAATGGAGAAGCAAGACAAATTACTTACGTGGAAATGCAAACCTGGGAAATGAAAACAAGTTAGGAGATTCTGCAGTAAAGAGGCCCAAATAATAAGTCATTCTAATCGAATTATGGACTCCATAAGTAATACAGATATAGTATAACTTGAATAAATCATGTTTACATTTGCGTCATATTCTCTAGTAACTATCGAATTTATTTAATAGAGTACACTAAGGCTTAGAATAAAACAATGAGCAGATCATTTTGATCGACTCATCTAACTTCAGTGAAGCAACAAGACCAAAGTTTACGATGTAATCCCCACGGGCGCGGTTATCGAGATAGGGAAGAGATACGAGCGCACTTGCCTAGTGCATAGAATATCGGTCGATTGTTGTAAACTTATAATAAATATTTGTTAGCGATTATTCGTACAATTTTAAGTATTCTCAAAAAGGATAAATAAAATATATGGCAAATAATAAACCCACCCGAATACTCGACAATTATAGTGTACAAATGTAGGCTCAGTCTCATCCAATATTCACCCCCAACCGACACATTTCCAACGTTGATCGTTCAACGGGTGTCGAATTGTAAAGCAAAGTATTGTATTCTGGGTGAAGCTGGAAACTGCAGGTGTTATAATTTTGCTTGCCTGTAACCCATCAGTCGGTTGGAAATCTGAAACGCCTTAGACCAAGTTTTACTAACCCTTTGCTTTAAATCCAAGTGACTATGCATAGACAAATTCTCTTTTTCTCGCTTTAAAGGTCTTCTCCAAATCTTTTTGCATTCACTTCAAAAAAATCGTCATGCCTTGAATATAGTTAACAGTTGATTTATTCAACGATGTTTTTATAATTAAATAATTAATGTTTTGCAAAGGTGATATAATAATAATTTATATTATACCAATTAAATAACAAGGCCACTATGATCTCAATGTTTGATGACTGATTGTTTATGTGTGTGATAAAATGAAGTATGTGATCTGTATCAAGATTTCTTAAACTAATAATACTCTCTTTTCTAGATTATGAAATTGGAAGTACTATTAATAGTATTACAAGTGAATGTTCTGGTTTATAAATATTGTAGTACAATGTATTTTAACGGTTAGAAATCCATTTTTATCATGTTCGCAGTTATATAATCTATTCTTAACACATTTTTCAGACTCATATTCCAAAGGATTTTATTTTTGAGCTAATTCAAGTTTTACAGTTTTCATACTTTACGATGTACATGCTATAAGCAGAGTTTATTACATTTCTCTTAGATATAAATTCTATCCCTTATCAAGATTTCACATTTCTATTTCATTACCATACGAAAGAACATAATCAAATTTAATGAGAATAAATATATCAAATCAAAATAAATTTCATGTTCAATAACACTTGATGAAGGTGTAATGCTTCTGACTTCCAAATTAATAAATATATTAATTTAATAAATAAATTGCAAATACATTAAATTAATTAAATAAAAATACATTTTTTAATATTCATATACACTTTTCTTTCAAAAATACATCTTTATAATTAATAAAAATGTGCTCTAAACTCTCGAATTGAAACAATTTGTGGATCGACGAAATGCTTTACCTATATATAAAATGCACATTGCAAATGATAAATCTCGTAAAATTGCTTTTGATACTCCAATTCGTTGTCAAAACACAAAACATGCAGTCAATGGATACGTCAAGTTCAAATCAAAAATTACGCTCTGATAATGAAGAATACACCATTCCAATTGAATTTCTAAAACGCCGAAATAATGAGAGTCGTATTTAATGAAATGGAATGTCATTCCTAAATTCACAAATACCAGATACGCTTTGTATAAAGATGTGGAATTCAATAAATGTATTGTACCAATTAGTCTTATTGTTAAGGATAGGCCTGTGGCCTGAAATAATAAAACAATAAAGAATTACTAAAAATAGAATTATTATAATAAAAGTAACAAAGTATTACCTAAAATAGATTAAAATAAAGATAAATTACTAAAAATAGAATTAGCTTACTTTTAGCAATTATTTATTTAGATGACCCTATAAATAGTAATTTTAGTACTACCTAAAATAGAATAAAAATATTATAAACTGTATAAATACTCGTTGTTAAACTAAACAAAGGGACGGTTAGGACGATTAAGAAAAGAAGAACTCATGATTAAATTATCGATTTAGTTGAATAATACAAAGTACTTGTGTTTTGAAAAAGAAAACGAACGTAAAAGCATTGCTGTGGTTCAAACGAAGGAAGCTAGTTATAAATTGAACAGAAAGGAGGGTAGAAATCAAACAGATATTTGAACCAGAGCAGTTGTATAATTGAAGAAGACGATCTTATTGTTCTTAGGTAAAGTAAAGTTTTCTTTGAGAGGGATAAACCATTATCCTTTTTACTTTTATCTTTTGTCAGATTGGAAATAAATGAAATATCAAAAAATGATAACAGATCAAAAGTCACCAAAACTATAAAAACTTCAATTATATTCTAAAACTACATATCAACAAGTGTGAATTGCGTCAAAAATTTCCAGAATTTTACTGTGATATACTAATTTGTGATAGTGAAAATTTGAGAGATGCACAATTTCGCACATCCTAATACACCTAATTGCGAAAGGTAACATTGTTTATAATGCACGTTGGTGTGCACACCAATTGAGGTGACTCACCATTTATGTGAAAATGATTACTTAACTTCATTTTTGAAAAATCGTTTTCAGGTAAGTTTTTTAATTTTAAGTAACTTTTAAGACTTGAATTTTGATTTTATATAATTATGAGATCATTATTCAAGCTCTTAAATATTGCTTGCATTTATAATATAAAATATTGATAATTAAATTTCAGGAGTTTTTTTAGGAATTTTATGACATTTAATGAATTTATTTGGAATTATTTCACCAAAATATAAGTTAGATATATTTCTAACTATAAATAAATAAAGTAATCACCAAACACATTAATTTTTTAAGACATTTAGGAAAGAAGTTGCATATATGGATAAAATAGTTTTTTAAGTTTTGGTAATCTTCTTTCTCCAGCTCATTTTCAATAGCCTCTTTGATGATGTCAAATCTGTTTGGAAAGGACATGGAGCTGAATCCATTTGTTCTTGATATTGTTTTTCTGATGTTGCATTTAATTTTGCTAAACACGCTTTCTATTGGATTGAGGAATGTGCTATATGGTGGTAGGTTTTCTATGTAATTATTTGGAGATAAAGCTCAACCATGAATTGAAGCATTGTCATGAATGAGATGGTATCCTGTCCCATTCAATATTGTACTAAATTCATTAATAAATTGTTGGTAGGTATCCTTTTTTGTAGGATCCTACAATTAATTGGTGATGAATTGTACCTTTGACACCTATTACTAAGATACATGATATGTTTTGTCCTCTTATTGGAAACTACGGAATATATTCCTTCTCCTTTTTTCTTCCTTCTTAAGGTTTGTGTAATCCATGTATTGAATCCACATTCATCAATTTAAATGAGATTTTTATCTCGCCAGACTTCTTCGAGATAACGTGTGACATAGTCCATTCGGATTTGAAGTACGCGATCAGAATTTCTTGATACCACACATGGCCTTACCTTTTTAACTGATATTAAATGTTTTTAGAAATCGGAAAATAGCAGTTTTGGAGGCCGAGCAATTTTGTTGTAAAAGGAAAATTCGCATTTCTTCTAATGTCGAACAAAAATTTGCTTCGACAAAATCCAACAAATTATTTCCCAATTCTTCTGAAATAATCTGTTTTCTACCACTTCTTTTTCCTTTGCTGATTTCTGCATATTTTTTATATTTATAAATTATTGAAATAATCAAATTTTTGGGGATTCCAAGTAATCTTCCATATTCTTGGTAATTTTCCCCATTCTCAAAGGTATTAATAAGCCGAATTTTGTCATTTTCTGTAATTCTATAAAAATATTAATTTGTTAAAATAATTTATTAAAATTTACGATTTGCGATTTTTTTCTGCAAATTCAAAGTTATCGAAGGACATTCTTCAATATTTGAAATACTACCTTCACACAAAAGCAGCGTTTGACAAGAAATATCTGTTATACTGTAAAATATTTTAAGGTTTTATATTTTAATGAATAAATCTTAAATTCTCAGATTCTCACCTTCGCAAAAAGGCACTGTATCCTGAGAAATATCTGTAAATCTAAAGAAAGTTTATATTTTAAATTATTTTATAATTAAATTTTACGATGTATTTTCTTTTTCTCTGAAGCTCAAGGTAGAGTAGTCGGATTCTGATTCTAAAGTTTTTGTGCATAATTTTTTAATATGAAAATATTAATATGTTAACAATATGTTAATCAATGTTTAATTTCGGAATAAGCGCTATATTAATTTTGTATGCATTTTTCATTGTGTGTTTTGTGTTAGTATGTTTAAATATTTTTCTTTCACTTTTTCGACTCCTATACAGTAATACCCCGTATTACGTACACTCGCACTTACGTGCATCTCATTTTTGTCCCCATTTGCCCATTATACGTACAATGATTCAGACTTACGTACAAGTACTTTTTTTACTTACATTTTTCCTGGTTTTGCAATTTATGGAAAAAAAATTATGTACTAGGATAATAAATTATGATTGTACACTGAAACTTTGTAGAAATAAATCAATATAAAAACCTTTGTAAAATATAAATACATAATATTCATAATTAATTCAACTTTAGAAGAATAAAGAATAATTTTTTCTATTTTGATTTATGTATAGTTTTTTTCTTGGAACAATAATTCTATGAAATATTAACTTGCACAGTAAGTAGAAATACGTTTATTTTTTTTTTAAAGTCTTAAAAAAATTTTTTTCTCTAAAAAATGGCAGATAAAAAATTAAAAAAAACTTGAAATGTTCTTTCGCTGAAAGCCAAAGTTAAGATAATTAGAATATGCGATGACGGAACTCCTCAAGCTGAAGTAGCCCGCCAACTAGATTTGAAACGTTCTACTGTAAACACTGTAGTCAAGAACAAAGATAAAATTCTTTTTGCAGTGAAAAATGCTACACCAATAAATAGTAGCATCATAAGAAAAGAACACGGTCTTGTTGCAGATATGGAAAAATTACTAGTCATCTGGATAGAAAATCAAACAAAACAACACGTACCCTTAAGTCAGGCTATTATTCAAAGTAAAGCGCAAAGCTTGTTTAATGACTTTAAAGTTAAAAAAGGCGCAAACGAGACTAAATTTTGTGCTAGTCGTGAATGGTTTCATCGTTTCAGAAACAGATACAACTTACATAACATTAAAGTCACCGGTGAAGCAGCAGCTGCAGATGTTGAGGCTGCAAAAATATATCCAGAAAAACTTGCAAAAATTGTGAAAGAAGGAGGATATACAAAAGACCAAATTTTTAATGTCGATGAGACAGGTCTTTTATGGAAGAAGATGCCAGCTCGAACGTTTATTTCTAAAGAAGAAAAGACTATGCCAGGATATAAAGTAAATAAAGAGAGAATTACTCTTTTATTAGGTGGTAATGCCGCAGGAACGTATAAACTTAAACCCATGCTTTTGCATCGCTATGAAAACCCTAGAGCGTTAAAGAACTATGAGAAAGCTAAACTGCCAGTCTACTATAGATCTAACCCTAAAGCATGGGTTACTGCATATTATTTTGAAGAATGTTTTACAGCTGAAGTTAAAGGATATTGTAGAACCAGAAAAATACCGAATAAAATTTTATTAGTTATCGATAATGCTCCCGGTCATCCGCAAAATTTAGACAACGGTAATATTCGAGTTGAATTTTTACCTCCAAACACCACATCTATCCTTCAACCCATGGACCAGTGTGTTATCGCGTAATTTAAACTGAACTATTTAAAAAAGACATTCAGTAAAATAATTGCTGCAATTGACAGTAAAGAAGGTTCAGGTAGGGAAGTTTTAAAAAAAGTTTGGGCGGAATACAATATTTTAGATTGCATAAAAATAATTCGAGACACCTGGAATGATATTTCAGTTTCTACAATGAAAGAGGCCTGTAATAAATTATTTCCGCAGGAGACAAACGATAGGAAAGATTTCGAAGATAATAACGCTAAAATCATTGGCAATATTGTAGATATGGCGCAAACTCTTGAGTTAGAAGTAGATTCAAATGATGTAGTTCAACTTGTAGCATCCTACGATGAACCTCTCAACAATGAAGATCTTTTAGAATTAAATGAACAGATACAAAATGGAATTGCTCTTTTTGAAAAATACGAACCAGATTTTGAGAGGAGTTCAAAGGTTAACAAAGACATTATGGACGCATATTCCTGTTATTCAGAATTATACAGGGAAATTAAAAAACATAGTAAACAAACCTCTTTAAAAGATTTTTTTGCTACAAAAACTATATCATCTAGCTCAAAATCAAAAGAAAATCGGAATTTGGCATCCACTTTAGGAAGTCGCAAGACTTTTTCAATAAGTTCATCTACATCTCCTGGCTCACCAACAAAAAAGCGTTTAGCGGTTGATTACATCACTTATGAAGATGATACATCATTCTCCACGTCATCGAGCAATTAAATTTGAATTACAACATTATTTATATTTAAATTATGTATTGATGAATTTTGAAGTTTATGTTTATTTTTAAGTTTTGTTTAATATGTATGTATATAAATTTGTTTTGTTTTTTTAATACACGTTAAGTATTAAATATAGTATAAAAAAGTATGAAATAAAAGTATAAAACTACATGCATAATATCCATCTTTTTCTTTTTCTTTTTATTTATATATTTATTGTTTTAGTTTATTTCAAACATATTATTCATCAATAAAAGCACTAGATTCATTTTACGTACATTTTTGTTTTACGTACAAGCTCCGGTCCCAAAGTGTACGTAAGTGCGGGGTATTACTGTAATAAATATGTTAACTTTCGAAGCATTAAAATTTTACACACAAGTAAGTTTGCGTTTTCCTATAATATAAATTTATTGATTTATTTTTAGATTATAGATTATGTTAACTTTCGAAATTAGATGTACACCAAACACCACTGAGATATATTCTCTATAGTGGTGTAGAGTAATATCTCACTCACCGATTCATTTACTCATCATCACTTTTTACATTTATTCATTCATCATGAATTTGAAATTTATTTTAGGCATTTTACAAATGGCTTTCAGGTAAGATGTTAAATTTAAAGTAAATTTTAAGACTTGAATTTTGATCCGTATAGATATGAGATCATTATTCAAGTTCTTAAATATTACTTTTAATCAACAGTATAACTATAAATTATTTTTAATATATTTTCAGGGTTTTTTAGGAATTTTATGTCATTTATTTTTAAGTAGTTTGGAATTATTTCGAAAAAATGTGAGTCAGATATGTTTTTAATTATAATTAAATAAATAAATCAATTACCAAAAATATGAATTTTTCTAAAATATTTTGGGGAAAAACGCCGAATATGAATAAAATAATTTTTTTAATTTTTGTAATTTTTTTTCTGAGCTCAATATGAAGGGCTGCACTCCGTGGACTTATGTTTTATTTTATGCCAGTTGCTTAAATCAAATAAATGTTTTGTAACTATTATTCTACACTCAAATGCTCAGCAGTTTAAAATGAAATTGTTGTCCATTTAACATAACATTTGTTTCCGGTATCTGAGAAGACAAAATATTTTGCTATTTTATGGACTCGTACACATTTTGGATGTTTCTTAGATGGTGGAACGATTTGTCTGGTTAATTACGTTAACAAACGAGACTCTAACCTGCTAAATAGTACATTTGTGTTTTAACGCAAATGCTGACTTCTTAGAGTAATAAATAGTCTTTTGCTAAATGAAATTGAGCACTAACAGGTCTGTAATGTCCTTAGATGCCGATACCGCATGTTTGCTACAAAAATCAAATATTGTTAATGCTTGCTTTAATATATAAATAAAACGCTCACTCTAATGGGTAACTTTAATTTTATTACTATAACCTAGAGCAGGGGCCGGGAACCTTTTTATTTCCATAGACCACATTGAAATTTGTCTCCTCCAAATGGGGCCGCAGTCAAAAAGTATTTTAACATTAATTAATTTCATTTTAAATCTTTTGTTTATATACAGTTAGTAATTAAAACAATGTTTATAATCAGTCTCCAGATGCAGCTGTACATAATATTCTGGAAAATGTTTTTTATTTCTGAATCGAAAAATTGATGCAAATAAGTCATCATTTCACAAATGAGTGCTCAATAATCTTATTTATTCGTCTACATACGTTATGTATTTATGGTTGTGAATGATTGACTTTTATATTTCATTCTTTGTACTCGGCGGGATGCTTGTACAGTACGGTATATATACTGTTCAGTAGTTACAAGTATTTTTATTTGTAAATCTTCAAAATTCATGGTTTCTTATATAAATTAAGATTTATTTCGATAATGCTTCAGAGGCCGTACATGACACTCCGGGAGGTCGCATGCGGTCTAAAGGCCTCAGGTTCCCCACCCCTGACCTAAACAATTAATTATCTTGAAAAGTCTGTCATATTAGAAATTTAAAAAATATAGATTAGATTAAATTATGATACCATTATCATCTTGAGGTCAAAGAAAATTATCTTCTTAGGAGAAGATTTAAATATTACTCGGACTTTAATTGAACAATAAATTATATACAATTCTTGTGAAATAACTAGCGACATAATACAAACAACAATTATATAATGTTATCAGTATAACCTTAGGTGATTCGACAGAAAATTTCAATCACATAATCTTGAAATTTCATCTGACTCTTCGAAATTCGTCTATGTGAAAGTTCTTATCAAATAAGTTTGAAGTAGACGGCGACGATTAGTCGGTTATTAGCGGTTCTCGTTGTAGAGCTCACCTTTTGTCGACAGTCAGTTGCAAAGGGGAATGCGAAAATAAGAAAAACGTTGATAGGATAAGAGTCTATTGGTGAAAGATCTTCCCCATGCGTAAGCCACCATAATAGCAATATTAAAAGTTAAATAATATATCTTGTTATTTATTTATTTTGAAACTAAAGTTACGCGCATATAATTGGAGTCAGATAACTGAGAGGCACGAGTCTGTGTTAGTCGTGAACCCACCACTATACGAACACACGGACTTCATCGCTTATGTTATACATATTTTCAATGTTTCTTGTAAGAGTCAAGTAATGAAAGCATTCCGACAATATATCAACAATTGCGATTCATTTACAAAAGAATAAAATTCATATCGATTGACATCAAAGCGCATTTGATTATCATAAATGAGACATTCATTTAGCTGTGTCAAATAGGCTTTGTTTTGGATTTTAGTTAATTTTAAGATTTTTTGTTAAAATAATGAATAAAGAAGTAAGATATTTATTTATTTATTATAATATACATTAAATTTTTCATAGTTCACCAAAAATATCAAGTATTTAGGGAAGAATCTTTAATATGATTATTTATATGATTTTTGAAATTATTATGATCTGGTTTTCGAAGTTCCTCGTTAACTGCTTGGAATATTGCAGTAAATCATTCATTGAAGGTAAATCTGTCTGGTAAATCCATCAACCGAAGAAACTTTAGTCCTTACCCCATTTTTAATTTTGCTCAACACTTTCGATGGGGTTCAAAAATGGATTATATGGCAACTTTTCTATTTGAATAGTCAATGAAGATATATTATTGTAAATGGATTAGCTCATCTTTGGATATTGGGACCTCGATTTGTTGGTATATTGTTATAAATTCTATTGCCTAATCGTGATCTACCTCATCTCTTGTTCGTCCATGTATTGAAGAGCATTCATCTATGAATTTCTTGAAATGAAATAGTCGATTCTGATGAAGTTTCTGACATATTCTTGTATATTTTTTTATAATTAATTAATTTTAAATTGAAAATTTTTAGCTAATTGAATGTCCGCATGATAAATCAATGTCGTATAGCGTGTATTTTTTATTATAGAACCGTGTTTGTATGTATTTATTTATTTTTCTTCCAACAGCGATTTTTTCTATCTTTCTATAGTGTAAGAGCTAATTTAATGTCACCTAGCTAATTCAATGTCCCTTCTGGCTATGACACACACACACACACATTTATTATAGGTAAGTTAATATTTATATTATTAAATATGCAAATCAATGGCCATTTGATGATAATCAATTACATGGTCAGTTGCATGGCTTACAAAACGACACAAACCATAGTGCAAAATATATCATGTTGTAACATAATTCAAAACTGGCTAATTGTTACTGTGACTTTACCCTTTCGCTACGGGCCGCTTTTGCATAATTTGTGTCTCACTACGGCATTCAAACGGCCGTGCGGATTTAGACGGTTCCCATGACGAAAGGGTTAATAAAAAATTTCAAACCCGTAGAGGGGACCATGAGAAAAGAAAATGTGGCGTTGAAGTGATGCGAAAATGAAAATTCGATTTATGGCGTACGTAACCCATTGAAACACCAAACTGATTTTTTATATAATTATTATTGCTTCATTTTAAACCGATAAGTTCAGTTTAACAAAATTTGACCAATCACAATGCATTACCAATAAAATTTCTTCCCTATGTACGGAAGACGGTGATAACCACTCCCAGTTGCCTACAAGTCTAAAAACAATTCTATTTTATTCCCAAGCACTCAATCATTGAAGCAATAATAGAGGGGACCAGGAGGGGGAAATGTGGGGTTGAAGTGACGCGGAAGTGAAAATTCGATTTATGGCGTACGTAACCCATTGAAACTCCAAACTGATTTTCAAATAATTATTATTGCTTCATTTTAAACCGATAAGCTCAGTATAACCAAATTTGACCAATGACAATGCATTACCAATAAAATTTCTTCCCTATATACGGAAGACGGTGATAACCACTCCCAGTTGCCTACAAGTCTAAAAACAATTCTATTTTATTCCTCAGAACTCAATCAATGAGGAATTAATTAAATTTTAAAAATCGCTTTCCTATTGGCTAATTAATAAAATGAATAATTTAAAACGCAGATAATTAATAATCATTGATATAAATATGTACAAATTACTGGATTAATGAACACGGATTCCGCATTGTTTCATTAAAATCAATAAATGATGCAAGCCCCCAAATTTCCGAGAGATTATCGACCAGAAGCGTTTTTAATATCTTCTTGTTAATTTCTGTAAACATAATCCATTGCTCTTTCCCGATATTGTTTGTGATATTTAAAGAGGGGTCGTAATGGAAATTACACTGAAGAAAAACATCTTGTGATTTGTCAACGATGCGACCTCGACTGAGATCTATCGCAAAGTAAGGGTTGAATTTAATAATATACCTGAAAAATTCAATCAATAAATACCCCAAATCAGGATTGCTTATTTCGCATTCTTTATTTGAATTGATAATATTTTCAATTGAAGGAATCAAATTTTCATTTTGTAAAAAATGCAAAATTAATGCAACGATTTTGAAACCAGTGAAATACATGTTTGGCCTTTCGGATAGCACGCCTTCATAGAGATAGATTTGCTTGATAACCACGCAAAGATGACTGAAAAATTCATATTTTGTTGATATTATTTGCATTAATGAACACACTTCAAACGATGTATCAGGTTTGATAGATATGTCGACATAGAGATTCAAAACACTATCGAAATAATGAAGAATTGGAAACTTACAGGGAATAACAAATGGCTTAATCATGTAAGGATTATCAGTTCTGAGTTGGGATGTAACCGATTTCAAAATATGTACATTTTTCTCTAAAATTACACTATTACTTTCATTTAAAATTATTTTCATGTCTAAATCACTATCAAATTTCCCTAATTTGCTTAACGTTGAACCAAATATTTGCACATTTGCATTGGGTAATAATTTACGGACGCTGCTTTTGACAAAGCTTTCATAACATTTTCGTAAATCAATTTCGTAATTTGAAAGTTTATAGAAATTATAAACAATTTTCATGTGATCATTTAAGCAGACGGCTCTGTTAAGTTTATCCCGTAAGCTACTAGGTGACTTATCTATTTCAACATAATTGACAGAGGATTTTACATAATTTAATGATTCCTTTAGTTTGGCTTTATTAACTCGCCGAAAATTTTCAGTTTCATGGACCATTCTAAAATCTGAGTATTTACATTTAAGCCGAGAGAAAATTTCTTTGAAATTAATATCCGATGAACATTTTAACAAGGAGATATAATTATAAGACCAGTGGATTAAGTCACTAATACCAGATTTTTTGAATTTGTGAACAATATCAGGCAATGATAGAATGCCATTAGAAAATATAATAGTATTTTTGAATGATCGGTTATTATTTAATTTCATTTTCTAAAAAGAGAAAATAAATAATATAGAATATTCGTATTATCGCAAAGATTTTAATTATAAAAAAATAATAAGTACATAATTATAATTGTTAAATATTTAAGATAATTAAAGCGTTATAAATTTAAATTTATTGAAATTTGAAACAAAAAATGTTTGCATACATTCATAACATGAATTTAAAAATTTCAATATAAGTATATTCGTTTAAAAATTATCTACAAATTTCATTAAATAAAGGAATTTCAAGAAATTTGAATTTATCAAACAGTATTTTTGTATTTTCAATAATCTGGTTCTAAGTACCGTTAAAAATGATTATGTATTTAATTCAAATTTTCGTAACATCTATCAAGATTAGCTCCACGTTTACCTTTTACTTCGAAAATGGGCAATTTTTTTTTCACAATGTTTTTTAAATCTTTTGCTTTTCGTGATTTGGAAATTATTTTGGAATTCATTTCCTAATCGGTGGCTCTTGTGAGCTTCTCTTGCATGGACAACTGCGATTCGACTACTCCTTCAGCTGTCTCACTGTCCGATTCGGATTCAAATGACTCATAGCGATCAAGTGGCTTTGTCAGACCAGAACCATAGAAACAATTGTTACTTTGTTTAGTCGTTCAAAATTTAGGATTCAACTCCAATTCAGCATAATTTTGGTTACTTTTGTGCATATATTGAATCAAACTTGAAACTTTCGTTCGCCATTGATTCAATCGACGTGAAAGTGTTTCCTTCAGCCGAACGCCTAAGTCACTGCTGCCCAAATTATTTATCATGAATGAAATCGTTGTGTCAGCTGACAACAGTGTTGCGTCAAGACGACAAAGTGCTTCCACAGCTAACTTTACTGGTTTAAGTGTTGTTACCAAATTTTGAATCATGTTTAGTTCTTCAATCAACGATTTTAAAATGCAGTTTTTAACTTTATGGAAACTTTCCAGCATAGAAAGAAGACTATTCCATCGTTTCTTTACATCAATCATCAACTGAATTTCTTTTCCGAATTCTGTTTTGATATATTTCTGGAGAATGTTGTTCTTTGTCAGAGATCAACGAAAAAAGCTGGACAACAGAACGTACTTTACCAATGAATACATAAAGCTCATCCGTAAGTTCTGGCTCATTTTCTTTGCAAAAAATTTGAAATCCGTCATATTCACATTCATTGTCTGAATCGCTGTCATCGTTATCATCATCCACTTTAATTGAGGTAGAAATGGGTTTTTTGTAAAGGAAATCCACAACCGCCAGTTGTATGCCATGTGTTAAACATAGTTGTTGTTCGCAAGAAAGCAATTTTTCCACTTTTAACATTACAGCGGCACCATCCGTCACGGTGCATACAATATTTTTATGTAAATTTAATCCGAAAAACTCCAGCTTTTCTTTAATAGGCTTGATGCAGCTTTCCGCTGGCAAAGATCCACTCACTGGAACCAGTTCTAAATTATAAAATTTATTTTGTATGTGCACATTTAGATTCAAATATCGACGGTTCTTGAATGAAATCCATTTGTCAGAGCTAATGATGAATTTCTTCCGAGACTTCAAGCTAAGTAATTCAAGCTTGTAGTCTTGCTGAATTTTCGGCCATACTTCATGACCATGGTCCAAATAGTAGTAGCTGATTTTGGTACGTCAAATCCACGAGGCGACAATAATTTGCGTCGATGTTATAAAAAAGCTGAATAGTAATCCACTGGAGGTTATCATATAAGCTAATACTGTTTCCAGAGAGCTATCGTGATGAACAACAAGATACTTAGTGATAAATCTTTTGCTCGTAGAGGCTTGTGGGTCACTGGGGTTTGTTGGTGGTACTGCTAAAGTGTCAGAGGCTGTCTTTTGACCTGATTTATCACGATGGAGTGAGTTGCAATGTGCTTATGGAGGCTGTTTGACATTTTTTACACTTGGCAGACTTTCCTGCTTTAACACGTAAAAAATATTCCCACATTGGAGATTTTTCAATCAAATTTTGGCTACATTCTGCAAAATTTTGGATGTTGTTTTTTTCAGACATGGTTGTTCCCTGCTGAATAGAAGAAAAATCAATTAAATAATATTCTTCCTGTCAAATTGATTAAATTTTTACATACCCTTTCTCCAAACAATCAAAAGACAGGCAATAAATTGTACTGCTTCCACACTTATTAGCTGTTCTGATTTAAATATAGATAAATGAATAAATATTAAACTTTACACTGTCATAAATGATGAGTCATATCCACTGATGCACACACCAACATGTATTGTAGAAACTTTAATATTTCGGATTTAAGTATATTCAAGAGTATTCATGTCCGTTTCCACTCTCATGTCATTCATTTCAAAAGTTTCATTTTCATTTGCCAAAAAAAACTGTATAGAAATTATTCATTAAAATGAGCATTAATAATAACATATTTATCGAGGGTGTATTGCGTTGGCGTTGATTTATACTCTTTCTAGTGCGCATGTTATATGTTATACGCCAACTGAGAAAAAGAATAATTTAAAAATTTTAAATCAGGATATGAAACCGAATTGGCTACGCATTATGCAAATAAAATAGGCTACTATTTAATGGGTCAGTATTTTAAATTAAATGGTCAGTATTTTTATTCTGATATATCAGTATTTTAAATAAATGATGAGTTTATTATTTAATTGTTTATCAGAAAAAATGATTTGTTAGTATTTTTAGATTAAGTATTTTTTTATCAGTATATTTAATGAATTTTCAGTTTTAATATTATTTTGTCAGTATAATTTATCAATTATCAGTATTTAAATTAAATTATAAGTCGAAAAATTAAATCATCAGTTATTTAAATAGATTAAATTATTTTTTTAATTGAATTGTTTAAAATAAGTAAAAATATAATTTTATCAAAATAAAATTGAATTGTTAGTCATCCCAAATATATTTGAATTTAAATTAAACTTTTAAATTTAATAATATAAACATTACAAGCTTTGTGATACCCAGTGCAAATCCCAATAGTAGACTAGTTTTGAGCTTTTTGGATTTGCACTGGGTATCACAAAGCTTGTAATGTTTATATTATTTTAATGTTAGACATCCGTAAAAAATATTTTACTCCATTAAATTTAATATTAAAAAACCTTTCAAATATGGCAGAAAACACATTAGCACCCTATTTCTCCGATTCAGAAACTGAATCGATTATACCAAACGTTTCTCACCAACCAAGAAGAACAAAAAGACAACGAAATTGGAAAGAGGAAAAGATTTGTGCCAGCAAAGCGAAGCCTTGATTTTAATTAATAAAGAAGATACATGGAATTTATTATAGATGTAACAAAGCTCAGAGAAGAGACGAACAATGTCCACCTGACATACACATTTGTGTTCCAAATGATCGTGAGGAAGTTGTGGTTTATCGAACTGAAGAAAAACACGAACATGTTATTTCGCAACTCCTACAAAGGAAAAAAATAAAATTTTAATTACATATGTATAGGGAAAATTTGAAAATAGCAAATTTATCAGTTTATTTATTTATTTAAATTCAATGTGCTTTTTGTTCTTGAATATTTTATGTTAATTCATTTAAGTCCGGTTCTGTTTGGGATACTGAGATCCTGACAAATGTTGTATATTTTCATCCGTCAACCTCGTTCTATATTTTTATTTTATGAAATTCATTCTTGAAAATTTCGTTCGCATAAAAACGATATTTTGCAAAAAAAAATTGATTTTGCAAAATTTCTTAAATTGGGAAATTTGTTTTCTGGTAGATTTGAAAAAATGCAATTAAATTATTTTTATATACGTTGATAGATTGCAAATTAATTAGGTCTAGTTGTATATTGTCTGTTGCTTTTACAATATCAAATTTAAGAGGATTTTCAAATATTAATATGTCCATTTCTTTTGCTAAAAATTTTGAAATCGATGACGAAAATGCTCCTCCAGTACTTTTAGTGACTCAATAAAAATATTCGAAGGACATTGTTTGTCTTTTAAAAAAAAACCTTTTCAAAGTAGGAAAATTACAACTTTCCAACGATTCATGGATCAACAATGAAAAATAACAAAAACACAATCGCTTATCTGGACGACATCCTAATAACAAGCCTAGACAAAGAAACACATCTGAAAGACGTGGAAAAAGTGTTCGAAACGCTGAACAAAGCAAAATTGAAAATAAACACACAAAAATACGAATTCATGAAAATGGAAGTATACTTCCTTGGTCACACACTAAACGACAAAGGAACACAACCAATAGAAAACAAAATAAACAATATAAAAAATTACAAACTGCCAACAAACACAAGAGAATTGAGAAGATTTCTAGGAATGGTAAGCTTTTACCGTTCTTACATCCCAAACTGCAGTAAACTACTAGCACTACTGAACGGCATTATCAAAACAAAAAGAAACGTCACAATAAACTGGACACAACAAGCAACCGATACATTCGAGAAAGTCAAAACAATTCTTTTAACGGCAACATTATTCTGTTACCCAGATCCAGAGCTAGATTACCAACTAACAACAGACTGTCCAGGTTTCACAATGGGTGCAACAATTTTCCAAGAAAACAAATTCGGCAAACAACCATTAGGATTATTCTCTAAAAAACTAAAGTCACACCAAACAAGATATTCGACTTTCGACAGAGAACTCATAGCAATACATGAAGCAATCAAACACTTCCAACATTTACTCGAAGGAGGAACCTTCAAAATATTCACTGACCACAAACCGCTAAAAAATGCAATTGAAAAGAAATATCCCTCACCAAGGCAGATTAGACAAATCAACTTCATTTCACAATCCAACTGTACAATAAACTACGTAGCGGTAAAATGAAACATAGCAGCAGATGCTCTATCTAGAATTGAAAGCGATATAAACGCCATGGAATTCGGAGAAATAATCGAATTGGATTAAATGAAATCAAAACAAAACGATACAATAAACAAACTCCCTACTAAACATAACCTGAAACTACAGCGAACTCAACGGAATATGGCACGAATGTCTCCAACGAAAGCAACAAACGAATACCGCCAAAACTACATCGAAAAGATTCACAGTATTAACCACCAGGGAAACAAAATAACATTCGAGTTAATACACAACAAAAAACAATACAGTGAATGCTTTAAATAGAAACTTACACAAAAAGAGCACAAGCACAAACAAGGCTGATTGTACAGCTTTTAATTTTTTTGTAAAAATGTAACAGATTGTAAATGTTTTTTATCCAGGTTGTATCAAAAAAAATAAAAAAATAAAAATAAAAATACACATAAACATAACAAAAAAAGGTTATCTTAAAATTGTCGTTATTATTTTTTAAAGATTCATGTTAACATCCGGTTTTAAAGGGGGAAGTTATGTAGTGTAGCATTAATTGATTGACTGTAATTTTTTAATTGTAATTACGACTTACAATCATAATTTTTATTCGGGACGTATTTTTTGTAGACTAATAAAAAGAACTATATAGTGTAAAGCAGTGTTTCTCCAACGGTGTGCCGTGGCACAGTAGTGTGCAGTGAGTTTGAACCAGGTGTGCCGCGAGATTTATTAAAAATTACAAAGAATTGTCTTTATTACCTTATAAAAATCTCTCGTAATCATATTTAATTAGTATATACTAAAAAGTAGCTTTTTATATATCATTGGAATGTCAAAAAATTTGTAAAAATATTTGATTTTTCGGGCTTTTTTTGATTTTTAAATTTGAAAAGAATTTATTTTAGTCTTTATAAACTTAATATATTTATTTTTAAACGCTAAATTTATTTTTCAAAATAAAATGTTACATAATAAACCAAAACCTTAAATGTAGCTAGTTAATTTCTAAAATATTCCATAATTTTTCGACAAAGGAGATTTATTTTAGTTTTCAGACATGTTAAAAAATCCCATAAATAATCAGCATTCGAAAAAAAAACAGAATTACGAAATCGAATGTGCAATGAACTAAAGGAAATTTCCCTGTTGAATGTGAATCAGTGTTTGCGAATAATCTCAGAATGGTAATAATTTCCTTGTTTTTCCTATCTTTCCTATCTTTCCTATGTTTCCTGCAAGTTTCATTCATTTGAAATTCATAGCACATGTAAATATCATTTACAAATGTATACCAACAAAATTCACTAAGTCCGGGTTTGCTTATTGCCTACATTTTGCATCAGGTTGTTTTTCTGTTTATTCGAATTTGTTGATCGAAACGAATTATTTATGCTGTACACACATTTCGGTTATAATATCGGTGATCTGATCATGTCATTTCATTTTAATGCTTTAAACTTGCTTTAATTAAAACAAAATTGCTTTAATTAATTTACTAATGAGTTTTAATAAAGTCATTCCTTTATTTATTTTCCAATTCTTCATCAGTGAGATCTTTGGTTTCCAGCCAACAAGAAATGTATCGGTAGACATTAAAAATATGAAATTCAGCCCTTCTCGTGTTCATTTTGTTTGCCCTTTTATTCGACCTGATGGCGATATAGTCAAATATTTTAAATACGTAGAAAACGATCGTGTTTTAATCAAGGAACAAAACACGTCTGATGGGATAGTGATTAGGTTGAAACATTTAAAAGATTTAGGAAAATATGAATGTTCCGTTTCTTCAAAAGACAATACAATCCGAGTTTCAATTCTTAATATTTTTGATCGAAGCATAATAGAAAGTATGATGTATAGTTTGATTTTTATAATTATTGTTTTAATAGGTCCAAAGGTATTTGTTTATAAAGTGGCTGATATAGTTTATGTTCAACTGACGAATGGTACAGTTGAATTAGACTGTGGGTCTTTGGAAGGTGAATCAGTAAATTGGTTTAGACCTCCACAATATCATATTTATTCTGGGCGCAAATATAAAATTGATAAAATTGATGACTACAGCTACGGCACTTATTATTGCTCCAGGGGAGAAATAAACAAATATTCAGTTGAAGTTAAAAAGATAATACTAGTTAAAGATATGGTTCTAAAAATAGGTGAATATTATTCATTTTCGGAAAATATGTATAAATTCTATCAAAATAAGAAGATAATGTACATTAAAATATAGTACAAAAATAAGAAAAAATTAATTATTAATTTAATTATTAATAATAATAATATTTTCTTATAGAAAAACCGATTGATGAAGATGTCAGTTATATAGAAACGCTTTCTTTATCATCCCAAGATGTCCGTTACCGATCACCTAACATGATCTCCAACGGTGACATTGTCTCTTGGGAACATCCTCCGGGAACAATTCTGCTGGATTATTGCAGAGACTTTTATTTGAAATCCATTTATAGAAATTTAACAACTCTTTATTATAGAATTAATAGATATGGTGACCCTACTATTAATAATGTTGGAAAACTTTTAATTTCGGTTAAAACATCTGATGGTAATCTAAAATGGAAATAATTATATCTGATAAATAATAAAATAGATACTCCCATGGACATCCCAACGCCATTAAAATATGGTTCGGAAATGAAAATTGATTGTTTGACTTTGGAAAGTGATAATGGTGACAATGTAAAAGTTATTTGGAAAAAAGATGACGTTGTTATACATACTGGAAATACTTTGACGATTTCGTCTTTCAAAAAGAATTCCTTCGGGAAATACAGCTGTGAAATTATAAGAGGTGATCAAGAACGAAAAATTCGTTTTGTAAATTTGTGGCCACAACAGAAATTAGAATCCAAAATTGGTAAATCATTTATTAGTCTATTGAAATTTTAATTTTAATTAAAATTGTCATATTTTATGCAAAAATTGCTTTTAGAAATGACTCCAGATCCAGGACAATATTATTTGTACCATTCGGGAGTTAAGAAAGAACTTCACTGTGAAATTATTCGGGTAGATAACAAATGGATAATGAAAGGAAGCGATGTAAATTTGATATTTATAATAATTATTATTACCATTATTATTATTATTATTATTATTATTATTATTATTATTATTATTATTATTATTATTATTATTATTATTATTATTATTATTATTATTATTATTATTATTATTATTATTATTATTATTATTATTATTATTATTATTATTATTATTATTATTATTATTATTATTATTATTATTATTATTATTATTATTTTCAATATTTATCACTAGATTATTTGGACTTTCAATGACAGAAAAATTAATGTAAATGAAAATGTTTATAAAGGAAAATTAGCCAGATTAGACACAAATTCTGTGAGCATCCTTGTAATTAAAAATATGAATGAGGAAAATGAGGGAACTTATAAATGTTATCAAAATTCAGAAATCTTTGCTGCAAAATTACTGCTAGAACGAAGTACATAATAATATTTCGAAAATAACTTAAAATATAATTAATAAAGGCGGGGTATTAATAGAAATTGCCCCTTCATTGCAAGAGTTGGCGGATAATGTAAATCATGTAGCTGAGTTGCACTGTAGAATAGATACAGCTAATATAAATTCAAGTTCGATCACATGGAAGTTTATTCCAGAAAATTCAAAAACAGAACAAGATCTTCCAATTGAAGCCAAAGTTGAAAGACCATCAATGACATCTTCAACTTCTTTTGTTGTTATTGAAAATGTACTCAAAAGACATGAAGGTACCTACGTTTGTCAGGTATTAGATACAAAGGTTAATGGGAGAATTGTTGTCAGAACTAAAGCAGGTATGTGACAATAGCTTAAATTGAATTTGTTATTAAATATTTAGAATGTTTTTTATAATAATGTTAATTTTTCTACAATCATCCTCACAGGTTTAACAATTATTAATATAGTATTCACAAAAATGTGTATTAAAATTATGTCTAAAGTTTGAATATTTTTCAATAAGATATTCCATACGTTTCGTCATTTATCAATTAAAATTACTATCAAATTTCTTTTGTTTTATTTCACACTATAGATCAATGTTCTGACATGAAAGTTCGAGAAAGCCTTTCTATGATGTGAGTAGCGATGATTACTGTTAATGTTATGTAGGTTATTTTATATTATATTATGACATAGAATATTATGTTGGAGAAATTTGTTGAATTCAGCAGAGTCTCCTTTAAAAACCGTAGCAGGACAGTTGAGGTGCGTGTGTATGAATCGTGTGCGTGTGTGTGTGTTTGTATGTAAATGATTATTTAGAGAACAACTATCTATCTACTTTGTTTAAAAATAACTATTATAATAATAACGAAAATAATAAAACAGCAATAAAAGTTTTAACTTCACTTAATTTTATAACAATTAAAACTATAAAACCTCTAATCAATCTTCGGAATAGCTAAAGTTAATTTGCGCACATTTCATTTCCATACATAACTTTTATCGTCTCATTAAAATTATCATTAAAATTTGTGAAATAAAATAAAGGAGATTGACAAGGACTATCTTATAGTCGAAAATCTTTTCATTAAATACATTATTTGCAGCAAAAGGCTTAATTATCATTTTATTGTTTAAATAATAAATGCTGCTACCAAGAAATCATCATTTTATACTTACAAAAAGACTTACTCTTATGAAGGATTCACATTATGGGAGTTTTGATTCCATATATAATTTTTGTCCGCGTTTTCTTACTTTCAATCTCTACATATACATTTTTATTAAAAATTACATATTAGTATTTAACTATTTGTATAGTATGTTTTCCTAACTTCTATATGTTACATTTTTATTGAAATTTTATTATATTATTTGTATCAAAAAATTAAATAAATGAAATATAAAATAATAAATTAATTGAATTTTATAATAAATGAAGCTTTTTTACAAAAATCGGAACAAATTTTCATGAGGAGAGTAGGAACGCATTTTGAGATCCAACGGGGCTTCCAATTACTGAAAATGCTTAGGATTTACCAATTATGTGAATCTTCTCAAATTTAGTTAAACTAGTATATAAGTTAAATATTTTATCAAAAGCCATTTTAGATAGTTTATTTTTATCAAAACAGTTTTTTATTATAGCATTTGGAACAGCGACGCAAACCATATAAACCTTGGGGTTTTTCACATAGGACATTCCTTTTAATTTCAGATTTTCAGGATGAAATAAGACATTAATTCTTGGAAGTAAATAATATTTTCTAAAAATACTAAGCCGAATAAGAAAAGTGCAATTTATTATTTTGTATATAAGGCAAGTCATATTAAAAAAATCTTTCCATTATTAGGATTGTTGGGGTTCAACAAGAGAGGCACAAAAATGAGGTGAAAATTGACAAAAATACCAAATTCAAAATAAAAATTTAAAGTACAAAATATTAATTAAAAATCAAAAATTTTAAAAAATGAATATTTTCTGGGGGAAACTGGTATGGGCGGATGCTAAATAATGAGACGAGTTCAGCTATAATAAAATAAAATCAATGGGGGGTCCCTAAAAGGAATAAATTACAAAAAACAAAAATTAATTAAAAATTAATTAACTAATGGAAAACCCGAGCTAATGGGAAACCCGAGCTAATGGAGAACCCGAGCTAATGGGAAACCCGATACAATGGAAAACCCGAGCGAATTGAGAAATCCAATTTCGGGAAGGCAATTAATTTAGCCGGAGAAATCCAATTTTGGGAAGGCAATTAATTTAGCCTGATAAAAAGTAATAAGCGCCGTCAAAGAAAATGAACAAATTCCCTTCAATTAAATTAGACCTCCAAGAGGAAGCCCGGGGGGAAATAAAACCATAAATAATTGGCAAAAATAAAGTCAATTACCAAGCGAGTATAAAAGCAACTGGCAAGAAAACAAAATGCCAGTTGGTAGAAGAAAAGAAAATAGAAGTTTGACGAGAGCGAAAAGGGAAATATTAAAGTTAGTAGAAATTAAACCATTTAAAAATCGAACGTACCAGAAAGGGACATCTCCCGTCGGAAGATCTACCCCTGCGTGAGATTTGTGGCAAATTGAAAAGTGCAGACAAAACCTGATTGTATCAAGTGTGAGTAAACTAATACAAGTGTAAAAGTGTAACTGCATCAGTGTCAATAAAGATTTTGTGTTGGGTTATTTATTTATTTGGAAAAGAACACAAAGGAGTCAGATCGTAGTACCGNATGTGATAAATGTTAAATATTACAAAAGTCTTTGGACATAATTCTTAAAATTGTTGAAAAGGACAAATAATATTCGACAAATACCTTCATTACATTTTTATGTCAGTTACACCATCAAAACTAAAATTATGAAGAATTGCAAAAACAAAATATAAGTAAAATTTAAATATGGAAGATGTAAAGACGTGTAAAAATATTATTTATTGATGGAATGGGTACGACTGATTATTTACATTCTATATATTTAGTGCTGAAAGTTTCTCCGTCATCAGTGACTGTAAAACCAGGTGGAGGTGCTCGATTTGTATGCGAATTACATGGAGTTCAAGGGAAAGTTCTTTGGAGACGAACGGATAAAAAGAGTTTAACAGTTTATAAAGAAAAACGATTTGACAGTGAAATGTTAAGTCTATTAGAAATCAAAGATGCTACAAAAGATGATGATGGGACCGTCTATGAATGTGTTTTCAATGTAATTTATTATTGTATAACCTTAACTTTTAAATAGATTTTAAATAGATAAACTAATTATTCAAAAACATTTTATGTCTTCACCATTGAACCTTTTTCAATTTGCCTTTTCTTCATGTATATTTTACATTGTCGTCTTATATCTTGTTTTATATTTACGAACTTTTCGCGTAGCCTTTTAGAAATGTTATTTTGGCCAATTAATTTTTTTTATGCTAATATAACACAACAAATAATATTTTTTATTTAAAGGTTATTTTTATAAGAATGAAAACATATTTCATTTCAAAAAGACAAGGTCGAAAAATGATAAATAAGAGAATTTGTGATTCTATAAGAAATGAAGGTGAATGGAAAGGTTATGCGGTTTGTTGAAAGACGTTTCTGAAATTAATATTTGTAAGTAATATTTAAAACCGTCAATGGAATAATTTATCTTCATGTTCACCTTAAAGTTATTGTTTCATTTAAATTTAATTTATCTTTATTTAGTTTTCATCCCACGAAGACCTTTCAATACACCTTTTTAAGTATTTCAGAAAATGAATTAGATTGAGTCGATCCATTTTTTATTTCACAATTTTCCCAATTCTTGAATTTTGTTTTCTGCACTAAGTGATATTTAAAAAAAATGTTAAAAATATCATACGATAAATAAAGCCGAAAATTTGAGTAGAATTAATTTTTAATCTTTTGTCAAAATGTAAATAAAAGAAATATTATCAAAAATATTTTAAAGGTTTAACTTTTAACTATGGAATAATGATAATTATTTATCTATATGAAAAAGGCTGTGCCGAAAATTTGTGAATAACAAAAAACATTGATAACTTAAATGATTCATTTTATAATTACAATACCAATTGAAAAGAAATCACAGGTGAAAATCAAAAAAAATTTATAATAAATATAATAAAATATTATAAATAACTATTGAATTAAGAAAAAAATAAAATTGTTCAAATAAAATTAGTTCATTGGTAAACTGAAAGTTCTATTTAAAGTCAAGATTTGTCTTAAGAACCACAGAAAAGTCAGTAGCTTTTTTTGTAAATCTAAGTTAAACTAAATATAATTAGTTGAATGATTTTTCAAAATATTTAATGTTTATTATTTTTAGAAATTAATTGAATATGTAACTATATACGTAAAAGAAGAATGTCCACTGAATCAACGTAAATGTAAAAATGAAACATGCATTGATGAAAACAAATTCTGTGATGGTAAAAATGATTGTGGGGATAACTCCGACGAAGACCGCAAAAAATGCAGTAAAGTTTATATATTTCTATATATAATAAAGTTAAAATAGAGGAATATTATTAAAAATTCAAAACTTTTTCTAATTTAAAAACAACCTAAATTAATCACTAATAAATTATTCTAATATTTGAAACTAAATATATATAAATATAATATTAGCGTATAAAACCACTTAATTAATAAATACAGTTTGTTTAATAAAACGATTGGCAGACTCCTATGGTAATTCATTAATAATAATAATAATAATAATAATAATAATAATAGTAATAATAATAATAGTAATAATAATAATAATAATAATAATAATAATAATAATAATAATAATAATAATAATAATAATAATAATAATAATAATAATAATAATAATAATAATAATAATAATAATAATAATAATAATAATAATAATAATACTAATAATAATATAATAATAATAATAATAATAATAATAATAATAATAATAATAATAATAATAATAATAATAATAATAATAATAATAATAAATTTAGACGAATGCAGTCCAAACTCAATCCATTGCGATTTTCTGAAAGATGCGAATCCAAACAAAAGATGCATTATTAAGCACTGGAAATGTGATGGAATAGACGACTGTGGAAATAACTTTGACGAATTAAACTGTCCAAGTACTTAATGTTTTCATTTAATATTTTATTGAAATAATTATTCTTTTAACCGAAATTTTGACATTCATCAATCAAATACAGAAAAGTTAATTTTAAAAATAAATTTTTAAATGAAAAATACAGTAGTAATATTGCAGTTAATTTTTAATTAATTTTATATATGCTAGTTTTTAATAAATTTAATTATCCCTATTTTCTGTACATTTGTTAATTTATATATAATTATATTTTGCTCATTCATTCAATGAAGAACAAAATTTTATAAAATAACTTGATTTTAGTTAAAAATGAAGATAAATGTATTGGAACACACTATTTGTGTAAAAATAACCTCCTGATTCCTCGTTCATATTGGTGTGATGGAGAGCCAGATTGTCCGTCAATGGAGGACGAAGAAGACTGCAGTAATTTCAATATTTTATATAAAATTTGTATATATTTTTTATCAAAATTTAAGGTAATCCACAAATCATTGAACCTGTGAAATTTACACCAATTTCGATTTTTACTAATTCGACTTTGATTTTAACTTGCAAAATGTCTGGTCGTCCTGTTCCAACAATTACGTGGAGATATAATTGGGACCACCTGCCAGAAAAACTGGATTATAACATTACGACAACGGTGTCGAATTGTAGTGTAATAACGAGCACATTAACAATGAACAATATAAATACAGATCATAGTGGCATATATTCATGCGAAGGTATTTCACGTAGGAGAATAATATCACCAGACTTCTCCATATCTGTTACAAGTAATATAATCTAGTTTTTATTAGTTTTATATTAAATTAATTAAATCATGATAACATAATTGGATTTAGAGATATTAACAAAGTCTTGGACATTTTGATTTTCCTTAACCTTTACTCCGTGCACTGAAAATTTTCCGTCGTCTGTGCATAAAGGTAAATCAAACCCCACATACATTTTGATATATTTTGTAAGGAAAACGAACACAATTTTTGTTTTCATTTAAATATTTACTAATTATAATAACATAATAGTAATTGAATTGTATGTAAAATATATTAATTGATGTAATCCTAGTTGGTGGGTTAATTTAATTGGATTAATTTTTTTAAATCGCATTTGACCCAATGCACAGAGTGAAGGTTAATATATTTAGGAAAGGGTATTAAAACTATGCACAAAAGCCCGTCCATTAAGGATATATTATCACAATGATTAGTTTTTATGTTCCATCTTTATGTTAGAGCCAAAAACATTAGATGTTATAAATTTAATTATCCTGGGCTTTTAGGAAAATAAAGCAATCTAAAGGACATCGTCTGTCTTCTGAAATAAAGGACGTATGGTCATCGTAATTATAATATTTAAAAATGTAACTATAAAGATTAAGATTTTGCAAAGAATATAAAATCAAAAGCCTTTTTAGGCGTCTTGCAACATTTCTAATAATATATGAATTTAGGCAAATTAACATTCACTAAAATGTAGAATAGGCATAGAAATAATAATAAATATAAAAACATTAATGAAATACAAATATTATAAACTATTATTATTATTATTATTATTATTATTATTATTATTATTATTATTATTATTATTATTATTATTATTATTATTATTATTATTATTATTATTATTATTATTATTCATTATTATTATTATCATTATTATTATCATTATTATTATCATTATTATATTGTCAAGATTCAATTTTATATTTTTAGAAGGGCAAATATGTCAGAGGCCTTTCTATAATAATGATGCATGGTATCCACAGATGTGCATCAGGTGCTACTGTTCCAATCTAACAGACGAATGTACTAGCGCTACGGGATATGTCACAAATCCTGTTAGGCATATATTTCTATGAATTAAAATTAATTTAACAATTTAGGTATTAATTGAAAGTGGCATACGGCCATCCGATGCTGCCATCGTTAACTTTAAAACTACAGATTATTATCAACCAGCGAGAGAAATCACATTTGCTAATAAAGTGACAATGAAATATTTCATTAATGAAAAGTATTATAAAACATTGGTACCAGATCCAGATTATTATTTTGGAGGTGCTTTCAATATGGCAGGATCGTGGGTAAGTTGCTTAAAATGGATCAATTTTTAATTATATATAATAAAAAAAATTCATTAATGTTTCTAATTATTTATTGATTAAAATGCCTCCATACTATTCCATTTATTAATCAACAGCTATTTATACCTAGGCTGTGCACAATAATATTGTTAAAATATTGCAATATATTTTTATTTCAATACAATATATTGCAATATATTTTTATTACAATACAATATATTGCAATATATTTTTATTTCAATACAATATATTGCAATATATTTTTATTACAATACAATATATTGCAATATATTTTTATTTCAATACAATATATTGCAATATATTTTTATTGCAATACAATATATTGCAATATATTTTTATTACAATACAATATATTGCAATATATTTTTATTTCAATACAATATAATATAATATATTTTTTTCAATACTATGTTAATATGTAATTTATATTATTTATTATTTTCTTATTTTTTTAATATAATATATTGAAATATTTGTAAATAATTTGAATTTAAAGTTGATCAATACAGTAAAACACAATTTAAAAATAAAATGAAAAGATTGATTTTAACTTTATTAATATACAATTTATAATGTTTTTATTTTATTAAACTTTCAATAAAAAAATAATTGAGATGGAAACTTTTTGTGTTCAATTTCTTTTAATAAATAAATATTTATTGTATATAATTATTTATTTTAAATGAATTAATATGGCTTCATTGTTCTATTAATTCTATTAATTTAATACTTTCAAATGCAATTTAACTTATAAAAGAATTATCATTAGACTATAATATAACATAATAGTAAGCAATACAATATATTGTTATTGTAACGCAATACAATACAAAAGATTGTTATTGTGACCCAATACAATACAATAAATTGTTATTGTAGTCTAATACAATACAATATATTGTTATTGTGGTCTAATACAATACAATATATTGTTATTGTAGCCCAATACAATACAATATATTGTTATTGTGGTCTAATACAATACAATATATTGTTATTGTAGCCAAATACAATACAATATATTGTTAATGCTCAGACAAGCAATATATTGTATTGTTAACAATATATTGTTGCGCAGCCTTGATTTATACTGTAATCGAATTACATCACATCTAAAAGGAATGCTATTGGTTGATTGATTGTTGATACAGAATTACATAGGAAATTAATAAGTGATAATATGGGGAAATTATTTTTAAGAAAATTAGGTACTTCCGTGTGATCTTACCCCCAAAAATTAAATTAAAAAAGAACACACATAATTATTATATTTATTTTCTAAATCACAATTACAAACTCAGCAAATGTTTGTAAAAAGTTTGTAAATGGTCATCCAGGTGGCCAGAAAACCACAATGTCGTTGAGAATAGTGTCGAACACATCGGCACTGTTGCTTAGAACACGTTTGCGCCACATAAACTCACATAATCACATAATCACATAAATCACAGATAGCCTTAATAAATTCATGTTCAATAATGTTCAATAACGTCATCAATAATGTATTCTCTCATTTTTTATATTGTTATTTTAATTGTATTTTATAATTTAATTTTTTGGGGTAAGATAACACGTAAGTACCGATTATTAT
>CAUHTR010004820.1:0-33363 GCA_959609185.1 Schmidtea polychroa | reverse complement strand
TTCTGCTAACTTTTCAACAAAAAGTTGATAAAAAAATTCTAAATAATAAATAATGCGGTAATTAATTAATCATGTTACTTTTCTGCAGTCAGTTCATCACTTTAAAAACTATATTATAGTTGTTTATAGAGTTTCCTTTGGAAATTTGCAATCAATTGCATTATGTTGCAATAATAAAGAGAAAAACAATCTGATATAGATGTATTTAAATATAACATTAAATATTTGTGAAAGTCTAGCAGACATAATTTTCAAAAGGAGAATATACATCATTATTATCAACTTATATCCCTGGATTGCTATGTTATATACCAAATTTTCATTTCTTTGAAACTGATTTCATCAAAAGCATCATAAAATCTTGCATATCTATTGTTGAACCATGCATGTGATTCCCGATAGATTCGAATCTCATCCGTTTAAAAACATCATCAATAGTGTTGACATCAAGCATGAAAGCGTGCCGGATAAGAATCGAATTTAGTCGGAATTAGCTTGACTGGGGCAACCAATTTCATATGATTATTCTTTCAAAGATACAGTTTAGGTGGAACATTTGTTTTTTTTTTTTTTTTTTTTTTTTTTGGGAACATTTTAAACTGGTTGTACCATTTCTTTGTTTTTCGGTGCTTTGAAATTTTCTTGGTCATCGTGAATAAGATAATTAAATGTTACAGGGTTTATACCTTGACCAGTCTATCAAAATCAGATTACAGCATGTCTTTGTTTAAATTGCAGGTCATTTGCATAATGCTGCATTTATGTTCTTATTAATGTTTTATTATTAAGTTTTATATATTATTACTATTACTATTATTTCTATTATATCTATTATTATTATTATACTATTATTACTAATTTCTATTATTATATTATACTATTTCTATTATTATTAATTCATTAATTATTATTATTATTATCTATTACTATTCTATTATTATCACATATATTATTACTATTTTAAATATAAAGAAAAAACACAATTCAAACACGAAAAACATTTATTCATAACCCAAATCAACAATCCGGGAGTAGTGAAACCTTCTCAGAGTTTTCACTAACTCCCATTCGGACATATCGCCGATATCGACGGCACAACATGAGCATCCGATGATGCACTGGTACTCTGGCTCCATTTGTTGATGGTTCTGGTTATCTTAATATCCCACAAGAACTGGTGAAATACCTCCATTATTCTAATTTGAGTTGTGTAGAAAATGAGGTCCGGATTATTTCTGCTTCTCTATCCTTGATAATTTCAATAATTTGCGGATAATAATATTTTATCCTATTGATCATAACTTTTAAATATTTTTCTAAAATAATAAATAGTAAATAATGTGAAAAAAAAATTTTAAATTTACCGGAATCGTCAATATCCTTCATTAGGTTGCAGAGCTTGGTAATTTGTACATGAGTTGAAAAAATGAATTCTAAACAAAAACCGTTTGTTTAAATCAATCAATAACCATAAGAAATTAACCAATTAGAAATCGACAATGAAATATTCATTTCATTTCGAACATTGTCAACAAATTCTCTATACTCCAAATTTCTCAACCCCAACATGACAACCTTTCCACTAGCAACACATTGACACATATAGGGTTATATTTTAATAGTCTTAGTGCCGGAAACAATTCCGGTTCAAACATACAATCACATTTTTCGACATGTTATATAGATTGATACTATGTCCCATATCCATAGTAACGGTAATTGATTGGATTATAATATTATTTATTCAATATTGTAATTTATTAATATCCAAAGGTTTCTACATCCCATGATTCGACATTTACCAGTCTTGAAAAATATTATCGGATATTTCCCGCTTCTATCGATAATTTGCTGAGGTTTCCCTGGTGGGAACCTCATATTCGATACATCAAAATTTCCTCGATAATTTATATTTGCTAACATTATTAAATCATTTATGAAAATTAGTCTTTATATACAAATTGAGCATGAGTTCATTAAATCATCGAATATAAACAAATACACATATATAGAATTTTTGAAATGGAATTAAGAAATGATGCAGTATACCAAATCGTTGGTCCGGAGTGGTAGTGGAAAAACATTATTTGTTTGTAAATTACTAAAATCAAATTTATTCAAATCAAAATTCAACAGGATTTATGGCATAGGGGTGCTGATGAAGAACATGGATTAACTCAATCAAGTTTCTGTAAATTAAAAAACATGAAAATAGTAAAGGGATTCGATAAAACTGGTCCAGCCGATTAAGAAAGGCGATGTCATTATTATCGATGATTTGTATCAAGAAGCTAATAAAGAAAAAGATTTTAATAATTTATTTACAAAGATCAGCAGACATGTCGGTGTAACAGTTATTTTCATAACAAAAATCTATTTCATCAAGGTGGGGCACATCGAACACGTAATTTAAATGTACAATATTTAGTTATTTTCAAGAATCCTAGAGATGCAACAGTGATTGATTTTCTTGCACGTCAAGCATACCCTAACAATCGTAATTTTCTTATCAGCGCATTTCAAGATGCTACAAAAATACCTCATGGATATATATTTCTTGATTTCACACAACAATGTCCCGATGATTTACGTGTAAAAACAGATATTTTCAACCCAAAAGGTGCCATGGTTTATAAACAAAGTTGAAAACCTCTATGAATAATAATGTTTCTAAAAGCAAGGGTGAAAATATTAAGAAATTAAGAAAAGGTATTAGAAAGACTATTAAAGTTCCAAAGTTCCACCAACAACTAGCTATACACCATCTAAAAAACTTGTAACTGAAAATTTCTCTGCAATGAATCTTATTTCGAAAAATCCTAAACCTAAACGTAAAACCCGTAAAACCCGTAAAACCGGTAAAAAAGTAGTTAAAAATCATCGCAGTTTTCCATTTTTTAATGCATTGTTAAAGGCCCCGAGTATGAAAAGAATGAATATATTGCAATCATTCCCAAATTTTGTTGTCGATGATTTACTCAATATTATACTTAAAGTAGTCAAAGGCAAAATTAAATCAGTAAATCAAAAAAGCATTTATTGAGCAAACATAGGAAACCATTGTTATCTTTAGTAAATAATAAAAATCGTAAGCAAATGAGAAAAATTATATATAAACAACAAGGTGGATTTATTGTGCATTAATACCTCTGGCATTATCATTATTAGGTGGAGTTGTAGGAAATCAATCATAAACAATGGGTGCTAATCCTTCATTGCCCGACATTAAATTTAATTTTAAATCTTCTTGTTGTAATGGAGAAGATTTGGACGAACCCAGAAGACGAAGCCGGTTTGGTGGAGTGGCAAAATTAAACAAAAGAGTTCCGAATTCGAAAAAAGAAACCCAGAAGTGGTTATCAGATCAGCTTGCGTACAGTTTGAACAACCAATGCGGAAAGATTTCCTATAAGAGCGTATAAAACATTTGGTATTTGACGATTTATGGCAAATGGATTTGATGGAGATGATACCTTATTCGAAAATTAACAATGGGAATAAATATATTTTAACATGTATTAATGTATACAGCAGATTTGCACGAGCAATACCAGTCAAGGCAAAATCTGCAGAAGAAATGTCCAAGGCAATTAATATTTTATTTAAAGACGGACATCCTAATAACTTGCAAACAGATTTAGGT
Organism: Schmidtea polychroa; assembly: GCA_959609185.1. Taxonomy (NCBI): domain Eukaryota; kingdom Metazoa; phylum Platyhelminthes; order Tricladida; family Dugesiidae; genus Schmidtea; species Schmidtea polychroa. The sequence continues at coordinate 29,720 of CAUHTR010004820.1, read as the reverse complement.
ATTATTATTATTATTATTATTATTATTATTATTATTATTATTATTATTATTATTATTATTATTATTATTATTATTATTATTATTATTATTATTATTATTATTATTATTATTATTATTATTATTATTATTTTAGGTAAGAATTCTACAATAGCAAAGTTAAGCAAATCCTCGATAACTGAAAATAAATCACTATTCGGTACATTCTCAATACAAAGCTGCCCATGTTGAAAGATTTAATCGAACATTGAGAGATAGATTAAAGAAATTGTTCGTGCATCAAGGTAATAAAAAATGGGTAAATGCTTTACCGAAAATAATAACAAGTTATAATCATTCATCACATCGAGGACTGAATGGATTGAGACCGGTTGATATTACATCAAAAACATCATTGACTTCTAAGAAATCTGTAAAAATTGCAAAACCTAAATATAAAGTCGGTGACCATGTTAGAATTAGTAAAATTAGTGCATCACCATTTATTAAAAATTTTGATACAAATTGGAGTGATGAAGTCTTTGTAATTTCAAAATAAATACTAAACAGCATCCTGTAATGTATGTCATCAAAGACAATGATAATAATATTGTACAGGGAAATTTTATGAACAGGAATTACAAGTCATTCCTCCCCCAAAAGTATTTAGAATTCAAAAAATATTGAAAGCTAAAAAGGTCGGTAAGGATAAACAATACTATGTCAAATGGCATGGTTATCAAAACCCGTCATGGATATCAGCAAAAAGACCTAGTAAAGTGAATTTTATACTATTTTGCCGAGCAATAGTTGTCCATTAATTCATCCAGACAATCAAGCAAGCAAATTCATCATCGAACTCCAAAACCCTATCTATTTGGATAATGACTGGGAAGTTGCTCTGTTGGATTTTACATTTGTATACAATTTATTCCCAATCTATAGCAAATCTGTTATTGAATATAATAAGAAAGTAGCAGTAACGGAATATATTAGTGTTCTTATTGATAAAGATAGTTATAACTTGACGAGTTCATCGAAATCAAGGAAACCTATAATTTATGATGATGGTCAATATTTATACATGAATTGCTTGAATAAGCCATTCGAAATTATATTTTCTACAGTGGCTGATGCTAAACGTCTTGGATTTACTGATTTACGTAATGTATTTAATGATACAGTCAAAATAAATCTCTCTACACTTCCAAAATCTAATAATTTAGTGGAATTCAATTTAAGCTGTCATACATTGAAATAACAGAGCATGCATGTACTTTTTAAAGATAATTTATATATTACAGACCTCGAACAATTACAAACTTATTTAGGTGACAATTGTAGCGATATTTTAACAGTTTTTGAGCTTCAAAAAGATAAAGTATTTAGATTTAGTATAAATTCTAATCTTAGTCAAGTTAAATTTGACTCAAATTTGGCAAAAACATTAGGATTGACTAAACCAGTATGTACACAAAATGAACAAATTTGTGAAGGAACAAACAAACCGAAAATCCTTAAACATCATCAGCAAATGTTCATTTACAGTAATATCGTGGAACCAGTTATTGTTGGCGATTCTAGTGTACCTTTAATGAAATCTATATGGATTGAAAAACATGATCAAGATGAAGTTGTACAAATCAATGTAGAAAATCCCATGTATCTACCTGTTTCAACATCTTGTATAAACAATATAGAAATAAATATAAGAGATGATTCTGGTCAATTAATCGAATTTCCAAAAGGCTCAAAAACTCATTTGACATTACATTTTCGTAAAATAAATGGCTAATTCTGATATTATTAGTATGTATAGTGGTAGCCAATCTGGTGGTGAATTACCATATTTTATTGGTAAACAGTACGGATCAGGATGGTTGAGAACAATTGGTAGATTTGCCCTGCCTATTCTTAAACGTATTGGTAGTTTTGGTATGAAAACTGCAAAAGATGTTATTATGAATGAACAGAAAATATTACCATCTCTAAAAACAAATGCTTTAGCAGAATTAGGGAAAGTTTTACCCGGGGTTGCAGGTATGTTTCAAAAAGAAAAACCTCCAGCTCCAGCTCCAGCTCATGCTCCAAAACGTAAAAGACATGGAATATCACGTATAAACAAACGAATGAAAGGACATGGAACTATATTTGCAAAATGATTTGTGGTAAATCCGAATTATGTATATTTGATAGACCGTCGCCCCAGGCTGTAATAGAATTTGGGGCATTTGAGGAAGTTTTTCCTATGAATTCAATTACCGATAGTAGAAATGATATCGAGTTTTATATTAATGGTTCGCAAACCGAATATTTAGATTTGAATGATACTTTATTGACTGTTCAGATTAAGGTTGTAGATAAAGATAGAAAAGTTTTGGATGCCAATGCAGATGTAATACCGAACAATTTCCTGTTTCATACTCTTTTTAAAGATGCAGTGTTGGGATTTAATAATATCAAGATTGAGGGCGGAAATAATACATTCATTCACAAGGCATTAATAGAAACTATTTTAAATTACAATTCCGATACTAAAAATACATGTCTTACTCCTATGGGTTATGCAGCAGCAGATGATGAAAGAAAAAAGTGAGTAAAAGGCTCAAAGGTTTTCACCATGTGCTCATCATTACAACTTGATTTTATGGATCAACCGAAATATTTACTACCGGGGGTTAATGTACATATTAGACTGAAAAGGTCTGATTCTGCATTATCTCTTACTTGTGCAACTACTACACCAATATGTCAATTAGTTGATGCAAAATTATTGGTGAGAAGAGTTCGAGTAGACCCCTCAGTATTAGCAGGTCATCAATTGGGTCTTAATTCAAAACATGCAATTTATCCATTAAAAACAAAGGAAATTGTACAATTTGCTATTGCTAAAGGTGCTTCATCATTCTATAAAGAACAAATATTTGGTGACAGAAGAATGCCTAATTTTATTCTGATAACATTTCAAAGTGAAGCACAATATAATGGATCATATACGGCGTCCAGCTCAATTTTCAAAAACTTTGGTGTTACATCATTGACTTTGTCGAAAAATACTGATTATAGAGAAACATATATTCAAGATTTTGAGAATGACAATTACTGCGCGACATATATGCAGAGTATTGTTAGAAATCTGGGTTATTTAGATAAAAATTTGAATTGCGGAATAACTCTTGAAGATTTTAAAAGCAAATACCCATTTTTTACATTTGTTTTAGCCCCTGATTTTGATTTAAATAAAGTCAATTACCTCAAAATGGAAATTTACGACTGGATATAAAGTTTGCAAAAGCTATTACTGAACCAGTACATGTTATAATATATGGAGTATTTGAAAATGAAGTTCAAATTACTGCAAATAGAACAGTGTTGGTATAAATGTATACAGAAACATAAAAAGTTATCATGGAGTAAGTTGTTTTTTTTATACTCTGGATTTATTTAAATAGTTCTGTTCAGGTCAATTAAATCGGAAAACAGATATTGGGAAATGAATTTGTTGGAGTTTTTCCTCTTGATAAAATTCCATATTTGAGCAATAATCAAGCAATAATCGTCAATACTCAATCGTCTCATCTTGGTGGAGAACATTGGATAGCTATATATGTGAAACCTGGTAATATATTCGTGTTCGATCCTATGGGTTTTTATTACCCAGCTTTGTTGATATCAAAACTACAAACAATGGGGAAACCTATTGTGTATAATAAAACTATGTTTCAAAATCCCTTGACCCAAACATGTGGTCAACATTGTTTAGCTTGGTTATTGTACAAAAAATTTGATGTTTAATAAAATTTTATGTATCCTTTCCTTTGTTGTTGTGATTATTATTATTATTAATATTAATATTATTATTATTAATATTATTATTATTAATATTATTATTATTATTATTATTATTATTATTATTAATATTATTATTATTGTGAAAAATATTATTATTTTTAATTAATTTTATTATTATTCGAATAAATATTATTATTTGTAACATAAAGACTACCTATGCCTGAAGCATGCACAGTGCAAGTTAACAAAGGCATGACTAACAAAGGCAGTCACATGTAATTTTGAGTGATTTACATTACATACATGCATGCGTGTGATTGGTTGAGAGAGTAAAATATTCAATGTATATGTGTGTGTGTCTATATTCTCATTGGCTGGGACAGGAAAATATTCATTCTCTTTATAAACATTGACAAATCTAAAATTTGTCACAATTATTTTAAAATTTTGAAATTTTGAAAATCAATTTGAAAAACCAAAATGGAAAAGAACAATAATAATAATCGAGTATTGAGAGGTCTTTTGACTAATGGTAAATTATTATTATTTTTATTCGATTTTTATTATATTTTATTTTAGAACCATTCGACTAGTATGAAGTTACCGAGGACGATTCCATTTTAAATGTGGAAAATATCTTTGGTAAATTTAATATTTTAATTTTTATTAAATTAATTTTCATTACAGAAAATGACAATGAAAATGAAAATAGCGACGATGATGTCGTTTTTCTTGGTCAAACGGATGCCCCAGTTAATGATGTTGGGCAAAACAATGTTTTCAAAGAAAAAAGTAAATTTATTTTATTTTAATTTTTATTAAATTAATTTTCATTACAGAAAATGATAATGAAAATAGCGACGATGATGTCGTTTTTCTTGGTCAAACGGATGCCCCAGTTAATGATGTTGGGCAAAACAAGGTTTTCAAAGAAAAAAGTAAATTTATTTTACTTTAGTAATTTATTTTTAAAAATTTTATTTTTTAGCGTTTAATGTTTCAAATGCCCCTTTTTTCAATGTCGACATCGATGAAGACGAAATTAATAATCGTATGGAAAATGTGGTACCGGATAATGAGTCTTCAAAGGTATCGGATAATGAGTCTTCTGATGTGGTGGACCGAATTCCTCATGACTCTTCGGAGGATGATTCTGACATTGAATCACTATGTAATATTTATTTATTTATTTTTATATATATATTTTTTTGATATTAAAATTTCGTAAACACTTTTTTAAATATTTTGATGAAAATTTCTTAAATATTTTGATGAACCTTATGATCAAACTTATGAAGAAAATGAATTATGAATTTATGAAGAAAATGATTTATGCCCAAATTATGAAGAAAATGATTTATGCCCAAATTATGATGATTTATGATTTATGCCCAAATTATGAAGAAAATGATTTATGCCCAAATTATGATGATTTATGATTTATGACCAAAATTATGATGAAAATTATGATGAAAATTATTTATGACCAAAATTATGATGAAAATGATTTATTATGAAATTATGATGAAAATGTTTTATGATTTATGACCAAAATTATGATGAAAATGATTTATTATGAAATAATGACGAAAATTTATGAACAAAATGAAAATGATTTATGACCAAAATTATGATGAAAATGATGAAAATATGACCAAAATTATGATGAAAATGATGAAAATATGACGAAAATTATGAAGAAAATACTATGTTTTTGAAATATAATCAAAGTATTTAAAAAAGTGATTACAAAATTATAGTTATAAAATAAATCCTTGTAGTTTGCAATGTGCATCTACAATAGTTAAAATAATAATAATAATAATAATAATAATAATAATAATAATAATAATAATAATAATAATAATAATAATAATAATAATAATAATAATAATAATAATAATATTAATAATAATATTAATAATAATGTAGTCTACAGTAAGCATGTAGCTACATAGTAGTCTGCAGTGGGCATGCAGCTACTTCTCTTTAATATAAATAATAATGTAGTCTACAGTAAGCATGTAGCTACATAGTAGTCTGCAGTGAGCATGCAGCTACTTCTCTTTAATATAATAATAATAATAATAATAATAATAATAATAATATAAATAATCTGACCCTTCTACTGTAGTCTACAGTAAGCATGTAGCTACATAGTAGTCTGCAGTGAGCATGCAGCTACTTCTCTTTAATATAATAATAATAATAATAATAATAATAATATAAATAATAATAATCTGACTCGTCTACTAAAATCTCTCTAATATTTAACATATTCATATAATAATCTGACCTATCTACTAAAATCTCTCTAATATTCTCTCGAATATATTAACCTATTTTCTATAAGGATTTATCATCATTTGTTATATAATTCATTAGAATTAAATAACAAATGATGATAAATCCTTATAGATGTAACAATTATTTTTTCAATATAGAAAAAAAAACTTTAATTTTATTTTTTAACAGGTAGACTATACCCAAATTATTGTCAATCGGCAAATGGCCATAACAATCATTGTCATCGCACGATGAAAAAATATTACAGAAAAAGTTTAATTCATTCAACTTTTTTATATGCCCCAAATGCGTAACGAGCGAAAAAATAACATATATGTCATTTTTTAATAAACATCATAGTCACTTAGGGCAATTTTCGATATCAAAAAATGTTTTATTTAAAAAAATAAATAAAATAAAAAAAATTTACAAAAAAATTTACCAAAAAATTTACCAAAAAATATTATTAAAAAAGATATAAAAAAAAGATATTAAAAAAGATTTAAAAAATATTAAAAAAAATATTATAAAAGAAAAAACAGATTCTATTAAAAAAGATGCTATTATATTATTAAAAAAGATACTATAAATATTATTAAAAAAGATATTATAAATATTAAAAAAGATTCTATTAAAAGACCTGCTGGTTTAATTAAAAATTACATTCCTAATAAATTATCGCGACCTGAAGTGATAGTCATCAGCAAAGATGAATGTGTAGCTTCAACATCGTTCACACAACATGCACCCTCTACACAACAAGCACCCTCTACACAACAAGAAGTGATAGTCATCAATGATGAATGTGTAGCTTCAACGTCTTTCAACATATGTCAAATAGACGGCTCTTTGTTTGAACCTATGGTAGAATCCGATTTGAACGGATCACGAAAAACTTTAAAATTTGATATTAGAAATCAAAAACTTAGTAAAAATAGCCCTAATATCAAAAATTGAAGAAAGATTAATAGAGGAAATAGAAAAGATGGGCAATGTAAAAATTCAATTCACAATTTTAATTAAATTTGAAAAAGATGGGGAGATCCGGGATAATTATTTTTCAAACAATGCGCAAGTTTTTACAGCAAATTTTATAAACGAGGGGGTGAGCAAATTAAATGAAAAGATTGAGCAATTCACCTATTTAGGAAGCGGGTGGCGAGTAATGAATATTTTAGAGATAGATTTTATTTTAGCGAAATACGCACCCGTTAGTAGATTATCCGGACATAGCTATATAAAAACTCCATCTGCATTAAAATTAAAACATGCAATAATTAATGTTAAAAACAACGACCATAAGTGTTTCTTATATAGCATTCTTGCACTTTTAAAAAGAGAAGAAATAGGTCGTAATCACCAAAGAGCCGCCATATATATAGAATTTTTACATCTATTAAATTATGACGAAGACACTGATTGCCCGATGAGGCTATGTAACATCCCCAAATTGGAAAGGAAAAATCGTGATTTAACTTAAGCATAAACGTTCTTTCGTATAATCCAGCCAGTTCTGAATGTGATATTTCTCAGGATTATGTAGCTCACCACCCTCATCTTAATATAGTACATCGCTCCAAGGTTATAGACGGTAGACCGATTTATTTATTACTTTTGAGTAATAAAGATAAATATCATTATACAGCCGTGACAGACTTGGACAAATTAATGAATTGTCATTTAAATGAAAATGTAAATGTTCAAATAAGGTGTAACTGGTGCCCACATTGTTTAAATGGCTTTAGATATAAGAATGCTTTCGATCAGCATGTTGCTCTATGCTGTAAAAATCAGACTGGCACAACTTTGTATACACTTCCTAAAAATAAGGATTTATTATTCACAGATTACGCAAAAACCGTTACACCTCCCTTCGTAATTTATGCCGATTTTGAATCGGTTTTACCAGAACATGAAACATATCATCAAATACATTTACCCATATCAGCAGGTCTTTTATTAATTAATAATTATACACACACTAAATTTTATTATTATTTTTTTGGACCTAATTGTATTTTGGATTTTTTGAGGAAAGTGGAGGAAATTGCTGTCACAATTGTCCTGCCATATTATGAACTTGAAGGTCATAAAGGCATGTCTACTTTGTCTTTTGCTCAGGAGCGTGCCTTTCGATCTACCACTATTTGTTATTTGTGTAAAAAAGCTATTATTAATCCTGTGAGAGATCATTGCCATTTTACAGGTAGATATGTCGGAGCGGCATGTAGGAAATGCAATGTCTCTCGCAGGATTAATAAGTTGTTACCTGTTGTCTTTCATAATTTACGAGGCTATGACCTCCACCATATTTTAAAACATGGTCTCAGTGATTTTCCCCTTTGGGAACTTAATATTATACCTACCTCTACAGAAAAATTTATATCTTTAATTGCATATATTAACAAATTGCCTGTTCGTTTTATTGACAGCATGCAATTTGTTAATTGTTCTTTAGCAAAAGCTGTGAAAACTTTGACTACTTTTCCTTTGACTTCGTCTGTCTTTCAAGGGTCGATGATTCACTCTAAAGGTATCTTTCCATATGATTTCGCTACTTCTTTAGATGTTCTTGAATCGACTTTAGAATTACCTCCTATTTGGTCTGATGTTACGGAAGATCAGTACGCTGAGGCTCAACTAATTTGGAGTCAGCATAACTGTAATAATTTGTTAGATTATATGTTAATCTACCTAAAATTGGACGTATACCTCCTCGCAGACTATTTTCAGCAATTCCGCGGTAAGGCAATTGCTTACAATGGTCTGGATCCTCTTAATTTCTACGGGATTCCCGGTATGTCATGGGCCTCATCGCTTATGACATTAACGGAACCCATAGAACTTTTGCAGGACATGGGAATGTATAATTTCTATGAGGGAGGTATCCGGGGTGGGTTAACATTTGTTAACAAACATTACACGGCTACTTCAGGTGACACAGAATTATTGTACATTGATATTAATAATCTGTATGGTTGGGCTCTTAGCCAAAATCTTCCGTATGGTGATTTTTCTTGGGTGAATGAAAATTTGAATGATGTTTTACTTGAATGTATGAACACGGATATTGATAACCTTCCATATGGGTATACTATGGAGGTCGATATCGATATTCCGGAATGTGTGCATGACTTTTTGAATGATTTTCCGCTTGCGCCGGAAAAGTTGTGCCCGCCTAATTCAAAAGTTGAGAAGCTTATGCTTACGCATTGGCCAAAGAGGAACTATGTTCTTCATTGGAGGCTTCTCAAATTGTATATAGAATTAGGTGCGGTTGTTGTAAATATTCATAGATGTATAAAGTTTAAACAAGGACCTATCTTTAAATCCTATATAGACACCAACACCACTTTGCGATCTCAGTCTACTAGCGAAATATATAGGGACTTGTTTAAATTGTATAACAACAGTCTGTACGGTAAATCCGTTGAAAATCTGAAAAAAGAATGAATTTGAGGTTGTGTAATTCATCCGAAAAGATGATAGTATACTCCTCAAAGCCGACTTTCAGAAAGTCTATAAGAATCGATGACGATCTGATTGCGGCACATTTGGAAAAAGATATGATTTGTTTAGACAGAGCTAGCTACATCGGTCAAACAGTACTAGATCTGTCTAAACTACGGATGTACCAGCTCCAATATATTGATTTGGAGAAGTACAGGCGACAATATAAATGTATCATAAATATTATTGCCGGTGATACCGACAGTTTCTTTTGGAAATAAAAAATTTAAAATTAACAACTTTATTACCTCAGATGATCTCAGATAATTTATTGGATACGTCAAATTACGATCCAACACACCCCTTGTATAGTAGGAACCTTGACTCGGTCATCGGGAAGTTTAAAGATGAGAGCAAGGGATTAGGTTATTCTGAATGGGTTTTCTTACGCCCTAAATGTTATAGTCTTTTAGGTAGTAAGGAAACGGTAAAAGCGAAGGGGGTTAAATTATCTGGGACATCAATAAATCATGAAACATATCTAAATTGCTTTAATTCAAATCAGGTGATTTCTGTACCGCAGACTAGAATAGGTACTAGAAATCACCAACTTTTTACTTTTAAAAATTCGAAAATTGCCCTAAGTAATAATGATGATAAGCGCGCGTGGCTAGGGAAAAACTTAAGTTACGCATTTGGGCACTATTTAGGAGTTGATGAATTAAGCGAATATGATGAGGAATTCGGTCCAGCTCCAAGTCCCAGTTTTGACGACAGTGAATGGGAAGAAGATCAAATTTAAATAGAAAATTGTGAAAATTGTACAGAAACTTTTGATTTACAAAAACTTGTATAAAAAAAACTTGTATTTATAACTTGTATAAAAAAAACTTGTATTTATAACTTGTATAAAAAAACTTGTATTTATAACTTGTATTTATATATACATATTGAATAAAAATTTGTAACCAGAATTTTTTTTAATTTTTTCAAGTATTTGTTGTTTTATTAAAATTTTATTAAAATAATAATAATAATAATAATATTAATAATAATAATAATAATAATAATAATAATAATATTAATAATAATAATAATAATAATAATAATAATAATAATAATAATAATAATAATAATAATAATAATAATAATAATAATATTAATAATAATATTAATAATAATAATATTAATAATAATAATAATAATAATAATAATAATAATAATAATAATAATAATAATAATAATAATAATAATAATAATAATAATAATAATAATAATAATAAAAATAATAATAATAAAACTTTAAACAGGTTGCAAAGGGTACTAGTCATGCTTATTATTGTTATACATTTGATGGTTACATTTTGAAAGCTCTATTTTGATTGGTTATCACGAGAAGAATGTTCGCAAGTGTCAAGCCTGTTCAACACTGATTAATGAAAATCATACTATATATATTTAGTTTACCTTTGTTAATTTTACATTATTTTATTGTTTAAATAAATGTATGTTTTGTTGATTTGTTGATTTGTTGAGCGTGACCAGTACCCTTGTGAGCATTACCCATAGGGGGACAAAATATTTTGTCCGATAGACTAGGAGTATATAGACTCGGAGTATATAGATTAATAATAATAATAATAATAATAATAATAATAATAATAATAATAATAATAATAATAATAATAATAATAATAGTAACAAGATATATAACTCATTCGAAAGGTCATGGATTGAGCTTTAAAATGAGCTATCGATGAATAATTTGCGTTGGCGGGAACTTTGAAAAAATTAAAATAATAATATTTTTAAAAATAATAATAAAAATAATAATATTTTTAAAAATAATAATATGACCTTGATGACTCATCGTGATGACTCATATGACCTTGGGAATGACCTCGGATGAGTCACGCGACCTTGAAAACGACCTTGATGAGTCATAGCATGACTCAGATGACCTTGAAAATGACCTTGAAAAATTTTGATGGGTCATAGTATGAGTCATATGACCTTGAAAAAATTTTGATGAGTCATAGTATGAGTCAGATGACCTCGAAAAAAATTTTCAAGGTCATATGAGTCACCATATGAGTCATATGTCCTTGAAAATGACCTTGATGAGTCATATTATGAGTCATGGTCTTTGTTTAAATGACCTTGAGAATTTTGATGAGTCATACTATGAGTCATATGACATTGAAAAATTTTTTCAAGGTCATATGACTCATAGTATGACTCATATGACCTTGACAATGACCTTGATGAGTCATGGTCTTTGTTTAAATGTCCTTGAAATTTTTTTTGCCCTTGATGAGTCATATTATGAGTCATACGTCCTTGGAAATGACCTTGGTGAGTCATAGGATGAGTCATGGTCTTTGTTTCAATGACCTTGAGAAATTTGATGAGTCATCGGATGAGTCATGGTCTTTGTTTCAATGACCTTGATGAATCATATGTCGTTGTTTGATAAAATGTCTTTGTTGCGTAATATTTCTTTGTTTAAATGATGATTCACTTGTCTTTGTTCCCTAAAATGTCTTTGTTTAAATATTTGACCTTAAACTGGCCTAAAATCGCATTTTACCTTAAGTTTTGACCTTTAAATGACCTACTGAGCAGTACCTATGTGAGCAATCCTCTTACGACAATACCTTTACTAGCAGTACCCATAGAGGGAGAAAATATGTTGTCGGATAGACTAGGAGTATATATGATGATGATGATGATAATAATAATAATAATAATAATAATAATAATAATAATAATAATAATAATAATAATAATAATAATAATAATAATAATAATAATAATAATAATAATAATAATAATAATAATAATAATAATAATAATAATAATAATAATAATAATAATAATAATAATATCTTTACCAATTATAATAATAATATACCATTAGATATATCTTACACTAGACTTTAAGATGAGCTATCGATCAATAAATGAGAACACTAACATTTTGCATGACCAAAACCATGTGTGGACACTAATAATATTTTTTATACATTGTGTGTGTCATAAAATGTTAAAGTTTTAGCAGTATCTTTGTGACCTTTACCTTTGTGACCATTAACTTTAGGGGGACAGAATATCTTTTCGGATAGACTAGGAGTATATAATAATATATTAAGAATATACACCCATGTTAAACAAGGTATGTGCATATAGAATGTGCAATATTTTTATTTTGTCAACTTTAGCGTCAAAATAAGTTTTTAAAATATAATTTAATTTTAAAATACCGTAACGTAATATATTTAAAAAGTATGATGAGTCATGTGTCTTTGTTACGTAATAGTCATTTGTTTAAATTTATTCCTGTGTTATGTAATATGATTTGTAACGTAATATGCATTTTTACGTTATATGTCTGTGTTACGTATTATGTATTTGTTACGCAATATTCAATTGTTAGGTAATTTTTAAAAAATTTTAAAAAAATAAAAAAACACCCCCCGGGGGTAGGGGGCGGGGTATGATGTAATTTCATTTGTGGTGTCATCGATTACGTAATAGTTCTTTGTTCCCGGCTCCACACATTACCCTACTGTTAACATCATCTTGGTTAAATTATACCCGTATGCAAAACTTTTATTTTTTCCAACCCAGTGTCGTTTAACGTCGTTGTTACTTAACGCAATTTTAACGCAAAGTTTTTACTGCATTATCTAATGATGCGCTAATGAATTGATAACTATCAATAAACCTAACTGATAATTTATTAATATGTGCTATCAATGATATAAATTTTTCCAAGGTAGTTGGAATTATATTTAAATCACAAGAAGGAAAACTACTAAGACCATATTTCAAAATGTGATGAAGGTCATAACCCCTCAAGTTATGAAAGATAACGGGTAAATGTTTACGAATTCTCCTAGAAAGATTACAGAAACGACAGGCTGCACCGAGATAACGACCAGAAAAGTGCTCGTAATCTCTCGTTCGATTTCTAATAGGTTTCTTACAAAGATAACAATTCAAGCAAGTCCTAAAATTTCGTTCTTCATTAAACGATAAAGTAGACATTGGGGTATTACCATGAATGTCAAAATACGGTAGGATTATTGTGTCAGCAATTTCCTCAATCTTACTCAAAAATTCAAAGACACAATTTGAACCAATAAAACTATTATTAAAATAGTATTATTAAAATTATTAACTAATAATATTCCAGCTGATATTGGTAGATGCTTTTGGTGATATCTTATGTCACTGGGTAAAATTGACTCAAAGTCAGTGTAAATTACAAATGGTGGTATTACTGTTTTTGAGAAATCATCAAACTCTAAATATTTATTTTGAGGAAGAGTGTATAAAGTCGTTCCTACCTGATTTTTAATACATAATGCATAATGACTGTCAAAAGCTTCCTGTAAACGAAAACCATTAAGACATCTAGGACATCATTGAGATTGAATTCTTACACTAACTATATCATCAGTATGGGACTTCATTAGGCGTTGTAAATTAATAACAGCGGTATAATGATATTGGCCATCATTTTCGAGGAGTAAAAGATATATTGGATCAACACCAGTCACTTTAGTACGATGAATGATATCCAAATGAGGATGATGAGGAACAAAATCATCATTTTCATTATCATCATTATTAATAACTGTTGGGTTACAAGACAATACATTAATGGCAAGACCTGGATTCTTTTCCTCAAACCTACGAATATTGCACAGTCTCATAGGGCAATCGTCTATCTCGTCATAATTTAATTCACCAAGAAAGTTAGTGTAACTTTACATATTACTACGATTACTTGTTAGGTTATCATGTTTCAATAAAGCTAAGATACTATATATAAAACAAAGATCGTCACTGTTCTTAATATTAATAATTGCTCTCTTCCCTTTAATAAATCCATGACCAGTCAACCTATTTATTCGCGATTATTTAGTCAGTGTGAAATGAATTTCCCTAATTTTAATTATAGTCCAACCACTTCCTAATTCACTAAATCTTTCAATTTTTTCATTTAATTTCCTAATTCCTTCAACAAGAAAATTAACAGAGAAAACATCAGCATTATTCGATAAAAACTCATCTTTTGTTATATCATCTTTTTCAAACTGAATTTTAACAACAAATTGAACTTTTACACTACCCATTTTATTTATTTCAGATATAAGTCTTGTAACTATCCTATCAATTAAAGTAATTTGATTAACATTAAATTCGTCAATATCAAATTTTAATACCCTACGAGTTCCTCTTAAGTCTGATTCTACAATTGGTTCATTACCTATATTAACAGAACCACCTATTTGAATATCCTCGTTGTCATCACTAATTATAATAATCTCAGGTTTTAATAATTTTGTCACTCCTTAAGTTATACCAATATCAGCTTTTCTTTTATTAATTTTAAAATCATCAGCTTTATAAATGGACTCAAAGAGCTCTTTTTAGTAATTTTAAAATTGCTAAGATGATCCTTATGTTGAAGAAAGAAATCAGAATAGAGTTGGTTATGGTAAGTTTCACATATCGGGCATATAAAGATATCAACCCCATTAAATTTATGGTGATAATATCTAGTCATTATATTATTCATTATTGTGATTCGAAAATGAATTACAATAATTCGGGTAAAGTAAACCTATTTAAAATATATATATATATATATATATATTATAAATTATTAATTAATAAGATAATAGATAAATAAATTATTACATAATTATTAAATTATGAAAGGTTTTTACAAAAGGTTAAAAAATCTTCACTTTATGTAGAATAGTTTGAACCTTATGTCAGATATATGACCCTTATATAATTTAACCTTAATAATTGTTAAAATAAAAAAATTACATAATACCGAATCTAAACGAATAAACTGTTTATTTTAAAAACTATTAACTTTTTCTAATTATATTTTTAATTAATTAAAATATACAAGTTTTTAAATGTTAGAAATTTAGTAAAAAATAATTAAACTACTAATTAAATTTAAAATAACAATAAAATTTAAGATAACAATTAAATTAAAAATAACATTACAATAAAATATTATTTACATTGAATTTTCTTTTTATTCTTTGAAATATTTGGTGCATAATTTGGAATATTTGGAAAATTTGGTGTATAATTTGGAAAAGAATTCATCATCGCGATATAATTTTGATTGACCTATTTAAATAATTAATATAAAGAAAAAATATTTTTAATAAATCATACTATATTGTTGGCTTGTTGATTCGAAGAATCGTTAGTTTTATTATTATTATTATTGTTTGAATTCTAAATAAAATAATTTAAAATGAAATAAAAATAGAAAAACGTACCATTTTGTTCGTAGTGGGGTATATGTAAAAAGTGATAATAATGAAAAGCCGTTTCTTTATATATGCATTATTATTATTACTACATGAAAATTACCCAACCAAAATAAAGTAAATAGCGTACACACATTACGAAAACACAAATAATACATGTATTAATATTTCAAATAATCTAATACACCAAGTAAACAGTTTTTATATGCACAATCATCTTCGTGTTCATAAAAGGGACATGATATGTTTCTTGGAAAATTCTGACTTTCTTTCATTGAATAATTTACAATTCTCAAAGTTGGAAAATATTTTTTTAACATTTCTTCCTTTCTTTCATTAGTGACAGAAAATCGATGTTTTTCGATCAGAACCAATAATACTTAAAATACACGTTGGACAGAAATAATTTTTACCGTCAAGTATCCGATCTTCATGATATTCATTTGCCGAGAACACTCAATGTAAGGGTTTTAAAACATTATTAGTATTGATCATACATAATTCTTTAATAACTAATCCACCAAATTCATTCTCAAAAACACTAATATCAATAAAATAACTAGACATTTTTATTAAAAATTTATTTAAAATCAACACGTTTATACACTGAGTTTAACCAAACAAGACAATATTGACCACATGTTGTTGTAAATGGATCTTGATGTCGATGTTTATTATAAACAATTGGTCGACCTATTTTTTCTAGTATACTGACTAAAAGAGCTGGATAATAGAATCCCATTGGTTCGAAAACATGTATCTTGTTTGGTTTCACATATATTGCAATCCAATGCTCACCACCTAGAGTAGATGATTGAGTATTGATTATCATCAAGATATGGGATTTTATCTAACGGGTAAACACCAATAAACTCATTTCCCAAAAGTTGTTTTCCAATTTTATTAACCTGAATAGAACTAATTTAATTAAATTATTTGTTAAATTAAAACTTACTTCATGATATTTTGATTACATTGAGTTATTATTATATTTATACTAGCTTTTTAAACAAGTACTGTTCTATTTGCTGTGATTTGGATTTCGTTTTCAAATACACCATATATTATTACATGTACTGGTTCCTCGACAGATTTAGCAAACTTGATATCTAATCGTAAATTTCCGTTTTGAGGTAACTGACTTTGATTCAAATCAAAATCAGGCGCCAAAATAAAAGTAAAGAATGGATATTTTGATTTAAATTCATCAAGAGATATATCACAATTCCGGTTTTTATCCAAATATCCCATATTTCTTACAATACTTTGTCATTTCAAAATCTTGAGTATATGTCTCTCGATAATCATTTTTTTTCGATAAAGACAATGAAGTTACATTAAAATGTTTGAATTTCGAACTTGAGGCCGTGTATGAACCATTGTATTGAGATTCACTTTGAAAAGTTACACGAACAAAATTAGGCATTCTTCTATCTCCAAATATTTGTTCCTTGTAAAATGATGATGCACCTTTTCCGAAAGCAAATTGTACAATTTCTTTTGTTTTGATTGGATAAATTGCATGTTTTGAATTAAGACCAAGTTGATGACCAGCTAATACTGATGCTTCAACCCGAACTCGACGAATCATTAATTTAGCATCCACTAATTGACAAGTTGGTTCTCCAGTTTTTGAAAATAGTGATAATGCCGAATCAGATCGTTTCAATCTAATGTGTACATTAACTCCAAGAAGTAAATATTTAGGTTGATCCATGACATTAAACTGTAATGAGGAGCACATTGTAAAAACCTTTGAGCCTTTAATCCATTTTTTTCTTTCTTCAGAACTTCCATATCCCATAGGTGTAAGACAAGTAATTTTAGTATCACCATTATAATTTAAAATAGTTTCAATTATTGCTTTATGTGTATACGTATTGTTCCCACCTTCAATCTTAATTTGATTAAATCCAAGAATTGCATCTTTAAAAAGTGTATGAAACATGTAATTGTTTGACTTTATGTCTGAAGTATCAACCAAATCTTTTCTGTCAAAATTTATAACTTTAATTTGAACAGTTAATAAAGTATCATTCAAATCCAAATATTCAGTTTGAGAACCATTAATATAAAATTCAACATCATTTCTACTATCAGTAATGGAATTCATTGGAAATACTTCTTCAAATGCCCCATATTCAATAACTGCTTGAGGCGCTGGTCGATCAAATATGCACAATTCAGATTTACCACAGATCATTTTTGGAATATAGTTCCATTTCCTTTCATTCGTTTGTTTATATATCTCCCATGTTTTCTACGTTTCGGTTGAGATCCACCTGTTGCATTACATTGAGATTCTTCCGCATTAAACATGTTTGCTACACTGGGTATCAGCGATGTTACATTAGGTAATGCTTTACTAATTTCAGATAAAGCGTTTGTTTTCAATGATGGTAATATTTTTTGATCATTCATTATCACATAATTTGCGGTTTTCATACCAAAACTACCTATACGTTTAAGAATAGGAAGAGCAAACCGACCAATGGTTTTCAACCAACCTGATCCGTACTGTTTACCGATAAAATAGAGTAATTCGCCACCAGTTTGACTGTTACTATACAATGACAATATATCTGGATTAATCATCTAATTTACGGAAATTTAATGTCCAATGAGTTTTTGAATCTTTAGGAAATTTAATGAGATTTCCACTATCATCACGTATATTAATTTCTATATTGTTTATACATGTTCTTGCTACTGGTAAATACATGGGATTTTCTATTTGTATTTGCACAACTTCATCTTGCTCATATTCTTTAATCCATACCGCTTTCAGAAGAGAAAGTAATGAATCTCCAACATTTATCGGGTCAATAATATCACTGTAAATGAACATTTGTTGATGATGATTAAATATTTTTTCTTTGCGAATTCCAGTAAATTGTCTCTCATTATATACTTGGATCTCTAATCCTAATGTTTTGACTAAGTTTTCATCAAATACAATTTCTTTTATGTTTTCACGGAGACTGAATTCGAATATATTTTCTTTAATTTCGAAGGTATTGAAAATATGAGACCAATTTAACGCGATATGGTTAAATAAGTCGTGAAGATTTTTGATGTATAAATTATCAGTAAATGTAAAAACTGATTCACTTATTGCAGTATACGTCAACTTTATTTTGAGAGTATTACCTACACCGTCAATAGCTGGTGGAATTAATATTTGCATTGTTTCACTTGTACTTTTAATAGTTAATTCGGTAACTCCCAATCGTTTCGCACTTTCCACATCTTCAAATGTTATTTCAAATGGATATAAATCACAAGAAATATTTAAAATTCCCCTAGTAATGTATATGTAGGAATAATCGTTTAATTGAATCATTGGTGCATAAGGTTCAAAAATATAATTAGTGCTAACTGTTTTCAATACATTTTCTTTGTATTCAATTTTAGCATTACTATAAAATGGAAATGTATTGTATAAAAATGTGTAATCAAGTAAAGCAACTTCCCAATTACCATTTAAATAAATAGGATTTTGAAAACTGACCATAAATTTACTAGCTTGATTATCTATATGAATTTTTGGGCAACTATTACTCGGTAGAATGGTATAAAAATTCATTTTACTAGATCTTTTGCTGATATCCATGTTGGGTTTTGATATCCGTGCCACTTGACATAAATTTGTTTATCTTTATTCAACATTTTAGTTTTCAATATTTTTTCAATTCTAAATATTGTGGGTGAAGGAATAACTTGGAGCTCTTGTTCGTAGAATTTACCAGATACTTGATTATTTTCACTATCTTTAATGACATACATGACCGGACTTTGAACTGTATCGATTTTTGAAATTTGAAAAACCTCATCACTCCAATTGTTGTCGAAATTCTTGATGAATGGAGAAGCAGGTATTTTAGATATTCGAACATGATCATTGACTTTATATTTTGGCTTTTTAATTTTATCTTGATTATCAAATCTATCTTTTGAAGTCACATCAACAGGTTTCAAACCCTTAATACCTCTGTGGGGTGTGTGATTGTAACTCTTAATCAATTTTGGTAAAACAGTTATCCATGTTTTATTGCCTTGATAGACAAAATACTTTTTAAGTTTATCTCTTAATGTTCGATTAAATCGTTCAACATGAGCGGCTTTAAATTGTGAAAATACCGAATAATGATTTATTCCTTTAATAATTTCTTTAACTTTACTATTGTAAAATTCTTTACCTAAATCTGTTTGTAAATTAATTGGTTTTCCATTTGTAAACATTGATTTTATTGCTAAAGCCATTTCATTTGCAGATTTTGTTTTGACTGGGATTGCACGAGCAAATCTACTGAAAATATCAATACAAGTCAAAATATACTTGTAACTCTTGTTAATTTTAGAAAATGGAATCATTTCCATCAAATCCATTTGCCATAAATCGTTAATACCATATGTTTTATACGCTCTTGTATTAAAGCGTTTCAACATTGGTTTATTCAGACTGTATGCCAGTTGACCTGATAACCAATTTTTCGTCTCTTTTTTCGAATTTGTAACTTTGTTTTTTAACTTTTCTACCCCACCAAAACCTGCTTCGTCTTTTGAATTTGTCCAAATCTTCTCCATTACAACAGGAAGACTTAAAATTTAGTATGAGATTAGGTAATTAACTAGTTGTGCCCATTGTTTATATTGATTGTCCCATTACTCCTCCCAATAATGATAATGCTAATGGAAGTAATGCCCCAATAAAACCACCTTGTTGTTTATATACTATTTTACGCATTTGCTTTGAATTTTGGTTGCATCTTAAAATGCAGGGATCAAGAAATTACGATTATTAGGATAAGCTTGTCTTGCAAGGAAATCAATTACAGTTGCATCTCTTGGATTTTTAAAAACAACCAAATATTGAACATTCAAGTTACGAGTTCTATGAGCTCCGCCTTGATGAAATAGATTCTTTGTTATAAAAATAACTGTTACGCCTTTATGTCTAGCAATCTTTGTAAATAAATTATTAAAATCCTTTTCTTTATTGGCTTCTTGATACAAATCATCGATAATAATTACATCACATTGTCGTAATCTATTTGACCAGTTTTTATCGAATCCTTTTATTATTGTCATTTTTATTTTACAAAATTGGTCTTGCATCATACCATGTTCATCATCAGCTCCCCTGTGCCAATATACTTTATTAAATTTTGACTTAAACATATTTGATTGTAATAATTTAAAAACAAATAATGTTTTCCCACAGCCGCTTGGACCAATAATTTGATATACTGCATCATTTCTTAATTCCATTTTAATTAATTTAATTTATTAATATTGTTTATATTTGTTTTAATTAATTGTTATACCTGAATAAAAAATATTCAAATATAATTACATCATTAATGCTTAGCAATATAAATTATATAGGAAAATGTTCAGTTTCTCATTTAAAGTTTCCAGTGAGAAAACCACAACAAATTATCGATAGAAGTGGAAAGTACCCAATTATGTTTTTCAAATCTGGTAAATATCGAATAATGGGATGTAAGCAACCACTAAAAGTTGAAGATTTACCATTTACAATAGAGGATTTTCAAATTCAATCCATTACTGTAACTGCAGACATTGGAACAAAAATTGATTTATATGATATATTAAAAACTAATTCCATATATGAACCGGAAATCTTTCCAACTTTGCGATATGTAAAGTATTATCCCTTATGCGTTAATGTGTTTGCCAGTGGTAAGATAGTCATACTAGGTATAAAAACATTGGATTATCACGATTTGGTTGAAAATATTCTTAACGAAATTAGATCAATGACTGAAGAGTATGAAATCCTAAATTTCTTACTAACCATTACCTAACAATATGTGTTGTATATGATTGTATATGTAAATATTTTTTGTAATACTAGTATATGAATTTGATTGGTTGTTGTACATGACTATGTGTTTCTTGTGTGTTTTAAATATTGGTATAAATACAAGTACATTATTTATTTATTTCATTATAAATGTTATCCCAATCAATTGATGGTAAGTTACATTTTTAATTTTAAATTTATTTTAATTTTATTTTTAGAAATAATGTATCAAGCTCTTGTTAATAAGATGATACAACTGTACCCAGAAGAACTTTGTGACTTGGTGTTCTGTGCACCAGAAACAAGAAATATTCGAATTCTGGAGGCTACTGGAATCAATTTAATTCAGTATATTTCAAACTATAAGAAAAATAGAAAAAATTGGATTAAAGATGAGCCCACATGCAATTCACCATGTGTGTGCTGTGGAAATTGGAGGATCGCCAGAAATAAGCTAGATTTAGCTTTCACCTTAGAGAGATTGTTATAAAAAATTATTTTAAATTATTGTTTCTAACTTTTTATTTATGTAATTTTAGTTATTTAGTTAAAATTTTATTTTGTTTATATGTTTTATTTTGTTTATATGTTTAATTTATGTAAATTTGATTGGTTGCACATGTGCTTGATTTAGTATAAATAAAGGTTTTTTATGATGAATGTGTGCAATTATAAATGTATCTAACAAAAGGAGAAAAAATATCCAATGGTATTGAAACAGTGAAACCTACTCGAACAAAGAAAGATTTCAAGCCTGTTCAAGTGTTCCATGACTATAAGATGTATTTCTTGGTGAATGAAATTGAGTACAAGTTATCGAAGCCTGTTAGATTGACTAAAACTCAATATTCAAATTTACACGGAAATATATCAAAAGAGGATGCTGATTCAATCAATAAAGTTTCACAACAGATCAATAAAAAATTGAGTTGTACTGAAAACATATTCATCAATTATCGGCATACAAGATTTCATGATGCTTTTGATGAAATAGAGTTTAAAGAAACAGAGAATTGGTATATCAATATCATAATTCAAGGATATAAAGTATCCTAAAATGAAGTTATGACACCAATATGAAGGATTGATCAAGCGAGAATTTCTCTTGGATTTTAATGATCGAGATTTTATTTAAAATAGATTTTTGTATTTTGAAAACTGTCTTTTTATTATTTAATTAAATTAAAAAATTATAGATCTGGTTAGAGAATAAATCTGTTGCTTCAAAAGTAATTTTATAAGTAATCGTCCTTTGATTGATATAAATTATTATTATTATTATTATTATTATTATTATTATTATTATTATTATTATTATTATTATTATTATTATTATTATTATTATTATTATTATTATTATTATTATTATTATTAATTGTAAAATTATTATTATTATTTTATTATTATTATTTCAATATTATTATTTTGTGGGATTGGTGGGAAAGTGGTGAATTTACTTTTTGATTTTTGGCTTTGAAGTTAGGTATGAGAATTTTGAAATAAAATCTAGTAGATAATAGTAGATCAATGAAATCAATTTTTTTGTTTGTTGGTTTGAGTGCATTCAATTTTCAGTAAGAAATGTGTTTTGTTTGTTTTTCTTTTGCACTGGGTTCAGGATTGTTTATTTTTGTTTTAGATTGCACTAAGTTCATTTAATTTTAAAAACAGAAATTTTATTTTGACAAAACAAAGGATATTGACACTGAAATTGAGTGTCAACCGAAATTTCATATATATGAAATTTCATATATAATTTCATATTTCTCAGTCAAATCACCTTAAAATAAAAGCTTTCAAGAAGAATTGCAAATTCAGAAATTGATGTGAAACCAGTACAAATGTATCATAACCATAAGATATATTTCTTGGTAGACGAAATTCCATATAAATTCTCAAATGCAGTCAAATTGATCGCAATATTCAAGTTTCATTGGTCATATAACAAAAGAAGATGTTGTTGCAGTAAATAAAGTGTTGGGGAAAATCAATAAGAATCTAAGTTGCAATGGAAATATAATCATCAATAATCGAAATTCCCGTTTTCATGATGCCTTTGAAGAAATTGAATATAAAGATGGGGAAAGCTGGTTTGTAAATATTTCAATACAGGGATATAAAATGGATGAGAAAGATGACATATCACCGATTTGGAGATTAGATAGTGCTCGAATTTCTCTGGGATTTTAATAAATGTTTAATTTTTAATACATCTTTTAATATGTCTTTTATTATAATTTTTTACTATCATAATGAGTTTTTTTAAGTATAGATGAATAATTTGTATTTTTTAAAAGTTGAAAATATGTGTGTATGTAAAAGTTGGCTGAAAAAAGCATTGTTTAAGGTGTTATGATTATGAATTTGATGTAAAAAATGATGGCATTTTGTAGAGATTAAAATTCTATCTATATATTGTTTGAGTGAAAATATCTCAATTTGTTTAAAAAGTTGTGTAAATTCAAAAATGGTGTACTAAAAATGAAATTTCAGATTTTTGATTACATTATAGTCTCATTTAATAGAAAGTTAAATTTCAAGTATATTGACATAAAAAATTCTTATAAATAGTTAAAATTTATGATGCAATCAACGATTTAAAATATTTAAAATTATTAAATAACCGAAAATTAAAACAAAATTAAATCATTACGTAATAAATGATTAAAGCAGAATTAAATTATTACATAATCGATAATTAAAACAAAATTTTAAAAAATTAATGAATTAGTTAATTAGTTTGTTTAAAAAGAGCAATTTATATTGATTTAGTTTGATTTCAATTATTATTATTATTATTATTATTATTATTATTATTATTATTATTATTATTATTATTATTATTATTATTATTATTATTATTATTATTATTATTATTATTATTATTATTATTATTATTATTATTATTATTATTATTATTATTATTATTATTATTATTATTATTATTATTATTATTATTATTATTATTATTATTATTATTATTACTAATATTATCACTATTTTTATTACCTTATTATACTAGTACTCTTGATAAGAGTACTCATAATATACCTAATGTTATTATACTATACTATATATTACCCTACATACTTATTAGCTATAAATAAGTATAATCCTATAATCTCATAAATTACAATGTTTAAAGCACCAAGCGTGCCTCTCTTTTAATTTCTAGATAAATAAAAGACATAATGCATCTGATCACATAGAGAAGCAGAGGACAAAGATTATTGTATACTAAAATGTCTAAGAGCGTGGTCTTCTATTTACCTATTTACATATCTACCTTCTATTTCCAAAAATATATATTGTTCCCATGCAATCAGGCTACTAATCGGATATTGATGAATAATAGAAGTGATTGTCATTCAGTGGCTTTAAAGTCAACTCAGCCAATTTGAAAAAACTTAACTTCAACCATCTGTAAATATCTGAACAATAAGCATACCCGCCTAACAGTCAGAATCAAATGGCCGGATATCTACGTTTAAGTCTCTTGTTTGGTCATTAATTTACTACATGATTTGAACGGCTCTATTCCTCAGATACCGCACAACCTGATGTCATTATCTTGAGTCTTTTGTTTTCTTTTTATTTCCTGTTTGTATTTTATAAGCATGTGTATTTGTATGGATATGTAATACCCGTCTAGTTACTCTTGACTTAATTAGACGTAATTGTCTGATATTCCTGTATATTATACTAGTAGGGTACAGTGAAGAGCCGGGAACAGAGGCATATGACGTCATTGATAATGTAAGAACGACATTATGTCATATCCTACCCCCACTCTTCACCTCCGGGGAGGGGGGTTTTTGTAAACAATTTAAAGTCATATAAATTTTGGGGTCATAGTAAGGTCAACTTAAGGTCAAATCCTGGGGTCAAAGTCGTTTTTAGGCCATTTTAAGGTTAAATTAAATCTTTTATCGACAAAGCTAGTCAGTGCCCTCTTATTACTCTTCACAGAATATAACTGGTGATTTTTACTTGTTATCCTAAACTGTGGGACAGTAATAATCCTATTATTCAGTAATAATCCTGATGATTCAAGGTAGTATCATTAGAACAGATCCCTTTCGCTTTCAAACACTCCTCGTCCCCTAACAAGCTATAACAGTTATGTCTCAAGAACACCATCTCATCATCTAGTAGTCTCGTATTCTCATCCTTAAACTTGCCTATTACAGAATTCAGGTTTCTACTATATAATGGATGACTAGGGATAGTTCGAGGTTTCTAATAATTGATCTCTAACCATCGCCTGTAAAAAAGTATTTAAAAAGAGTATTTTGGGAGTCAGCGTCCCCAGTTACAATATTTATATCACAATTAAATTCATTGGGATATTTTTGAAGATCTTCATATTTTAACTGATACATTCTAAGTTTAGACAGATCTAGTACTGTTTGACCAATGTAACAAGGTCTGTCTAAACACGCTGACTCTTTCCTCAACAAAACAGATATGAGGTTATCGTCAATCCTGGTTGATTTTTTAAACGATGGTTTGGATGTATATGTTAATAATTTTTGTGAATTATTACATAGACGTAAATTAATTCGTTTTTTAAGATTCTTTACGGTCTTGCAGTAGAGACTATTATTTCTCACCTGAAGGGAGATTATTCCAAGTCGAATATGCATTTAAGGCAATTGCATTAGATGGATTGCTTTCCGTTGGTATTCGAGGCAATAATGGTGGTGTAGTAGCTACACAAAGAAAAGTTCCAAATAAAATGATTGAAGAGAGTTCAGCTACAAGATTGTTTAATATTACTGAAAGTACTGGATGGGTTATGACTGGTATGATCCCTGATTGTCGATCTCAAGTATGTCGTGCACAAATGGAAGCAGCTCGATTTAAATATAAAAATGGATATGAAATGCCTTGTGACATAATATGTCGTTGTATCGCGGATATTAATCAGCTCTACACCCAATCGGCTGAGATGAGACCATTAGGTTGTTCAATGATAGCATTATCTTATGATATTGAGATGACCAAACCGTTATTATTCAAAACTGATCCCAGTGGCTTTGTAGCTGGACATCGAGCTGTTGCAGTTGGTGGAAAGCAATTGGAGGCTGAAAGTTATTTGGAAAAGAAACTACGTAAAAATAGAGCGTGTGATATTATCAATTACAGAAAGATCTTTTTGACTTGTTTTAGACGAAAACAATAATAATAATAATGATAATAACAATAACAATAATAATGATAAGATTGATAATAACAATAATGATAAGATTGATATTCATACTTTTAATAATAAAAGTGGTAATATTAATTGTTGTCTAAAATATATTTATTTTGGAAACTAGAAATTCTAAGTTGTGTTTTAAAATGATTTAAAAGATCACCTAATTGCCATTAATTATATTTAAAAATAATATTATACTGAAATTTTTATTATTTCAAATTTTAATATTCTATAAAAATTGTGAATCAAAATTCATTTGTTTTAACTAAACATTTAAATTATATATAATTAAGAAATAAAAATATTTAAGCGATATTAAATAATATTACGAATATATCAATGATAATCACAATAATCAACGGGGAGAACAGCAATGAACGGATCCAGATTGAAGTGGGAATTTTCTCGATTGTCGAGGATATCAGAATTGCGTTCGGCCAGCAATCTCAAAGAAACAGAAAGTTTACCGCAAGTCATTTTAAATTGATTTATGAAAATATTATTCTCAATGAGAGAAAACTTTTACAATTCTACCAGATTCGAAATGACCATGAGATTTGGTTGGGCAGAATTGAGAACTATTTGAAAGGGTTTGTAAATAATTAAGCGAGTTATTATGAATTTAGTTGGGTTCAGTAAAGGCGTCATTTTAAATGTGTTTGTGATCGAGCAGGAATCCGATTCGGTTTGGCTGATTGCAGGCCTTGAATATCGCCAGAAATTGAAAAACGCTTTGGCTAGAATTTATCCCAATATGAAGAATGTTTGGGCAATAAGCGGCCAGAAATATGAACTAAATAATATTGATCAATATATTAATGAGGCATGTCGCAGCCGGATTATCAGGTGGAGTTGAATATTGACTGTATTTATTAATACTGCCATTGATTAGCTGTGACGATTCCGATTGGACATTCGATCAATTAGCTAACATTCATGATCGCTATTGGCTGAATCGATATTTGATGTGATCAATTAGCATTAAGCTACTGGTGATTAATCATTCTCAATTTAGCTGGGACAGAAATCGTTTCGACACCAGAAATGAAATCACAATGAGTCAATTGAGCGGCCTTGTCAATAAATTGATTGCATTTGTCACTCAACAAGGAGCATTAGCCATTATGAGCGCTGCTGAATTGATAGGGATGTTGACAAATGCTGCGTTTGTGAGTTCAGAATTTGGATTCATTGTTAATCTCTCTAATCGGATTTGCGATGGTTGCAATGAATATTGGCATCATGCCAAGCGCCAGTTCAATGCCGAGTAACATCGATATTTATTTCTGACCAGCGATTTATCCTTATTTAGAGCGAGACAGGCATTCAATCAATATTTCTATATTGCAGTGTAAGTGAGATTGGTTTATCAGCCAATCAAATTCAATCATATAACTAATATATAATGGGACTTTCAATAGGAACGATTTGATTTTAAAATGAATTGAAACAAAAACGGTTTAAGATACAACTGCTATTTTTTATTTTATTTTGAACCAGAATCGATTACATTATGTTTTAAATCAAATAACCAACAGGGATTCGTTTGTAGGACTGTTTTTGAGGATTTTCAAACCAATCACTTCTAATGTTATTGATTTCATTTAATCACAAATGCGTTGCTGGCCATTTACCAGTTGTATTTATCGACATTATCGATTCCCTTAATTCTTACTTGCAATATTTGTATGACACGCGGCCTGGATTCCGCCCACAAAATCTCCAACATCCTCTTGCAGTGAACGTAAGTTCATGAAGTTCAGCGTATTATATCAGAAGTAAACAACTAAGCAAATTTTTCATTGTAAATAAATGGGGTCATTAGTTGACATTAGTTAGTAGTCCCCAACAGAACAACCACCCGGGGTAAACCCCCCCCCCCCCCGCCCTTAGAATTTTTTAAAATTTCTGTCGGGGTTTACAGTAATCTTTGACCCTCAGGAATTTTTGTACACAAAATTCGACTATAGTTAAAAATCCTTTGCTCCAAAGGGGTGCTGGATTCACACTAGAGTCACAGGATTTTTCTACATAAAATCCAACCCTCGGTTAACTTAGGAGGATCTGTACAGACCACACAATCCCCAAGACATTTCATTTCAGATCTTTGTACAAATTCGTAATGTATACAAACAATTTCCTTTATTTTGATTCCCGTTAACTGGTTTATCCTGTAAGCCATCAGTTCTGGAGCACAATGTGAAAGCCGGTTATTCATATTTGGGAACAGCTCTTCCATCTTCAATAATATTGTTTGGAAGACATAATTCTTGTACATCGGTCATTTTGAACTTTTGTTTTTGTAGATAATCAATCGATTAATTTTAAAATCGTTGAATTTCTTCGTCTGTTGTAGGATCTTCGATTTTATAAAATTATGAATTTCTTTAACTTGATTGAAACAATCTAAATTTTTAATTTCTAATATTATTACTTTGCTATTTGTAAACACGTTGCCACATAGTGGGTTGTACTAGACGATTCGTAAAGCTGGAAATATTTCAAATTCATAGTAGCAATTGGTTTTCATCAATAAGACATTAAAAATAATAGAAGTACCAATATCGAAGGTTACTGTAATTGATTGAATTTGTAATTCTTGAATCTCCTAGTGGTCTTCTGTCACTCAAAATTTATATTCATATTACAAGCTGAACAAATATCAAAAACAGAAGCTGAAAAAGTCGACGACAAAATAAGAATGTTGATAAAGGATAAAGAAGTGCTAGATCTACAACATAAGAGCCCTCTGATGGATGCCATCTTCTACTCCCCTACAGAAAAAGGAGGAATAGGCATTACCAAGATCGTAGACGAGCAAATGATCCAAACAATTGCTAGGTTCTTAAAGCTAATGAACAGCAGCCACTCG
>CAUHTR010004819.1:0-33366 GCA_959609185.1 Schmidtea polychroa | reverse complement strand
NATAAATAATCATAAATTAACAATGCAATAAAATTTCTCTTACTATTAATTTTCTGGTGTCGAAGAAAAAAAGTTTTTTGGCATAAAGTGTCTAAATTGTGACTAAAATGCGTCGGTATATATACCTATTTTGCGTGTGCAAGTACACGTGTATGTATTGATGCATTAAAACAAACTCGAATTCTTTTTATTCCAGAATTTTCTATTTTACGATTTTGCTATTTTTAATGGCGATTTTTGTGCCATAATTTTTGTTTTTATTTTTATATTTTTATTTTTTAATTATTTTTCATTAATTTGCCGTCCATGATGGATTTGGAACGGTTCCAGAACATTCCATTTTACTTTTAATTTAATTTTTATTTTTACTGCTGTTTTTATGAATTTCTTTTTTTTTGAGATTTTGTTTTTAATACTGATTTATTTATTTTCCTTAACTTTTGTTGTTCTAGATGACTTTTGTGATGGTCATCGCCATTTTATAGAATGTTCTGGGTTTTTCTGGAATCTTTTTACTGTTTTGTCGTCTTTTAAGTTATTCGAGTTTGTTTTTGTAACTCCATGTTTATTTGGCTATTTTTGAGTTAGATTTTGCATAACTTCTTGCTCTTGTATAATTTTATTTACTTTTGGTGTTTATATTTTTCTGTTGTTTTCTCTTTTAATCAATATTGTTTATTTGGTGTATTTTTGATATTTAATTATACTTTTTGCTTTTTCCATGTTATGTACCTACGCATTCTAGTCACAATTATAGTTGGGATCTAGAAGTCAGTTCTAGCCCAACACGTCAATCAAAGCCAGAGAGGTGTAATTGATGTAAGGTTCCGCCTTCGGAACCACTGAAACTACGTTCTGGTAGGTCCAATCATGGATCTTGTACCAGATCCATCTGGACCTCAGGCGAGTGAGCTCTTCCTCCCGGTCCAATCTGGTGACCTCGTCCGCCTCCTCGTGGATTGTTCCAAGGCTCGAGTCGGATGATGAGGGACCGGCCTGCAAATATCAAAGTATCTCATAACTGGTTTTCAGTCACCCATTTGGGTTCGTATTAACTAGGGGCGTTTGAACATGATTTTATTTCTCAACATCAAATGTAACTCGCATCCAACTAACCGACGGTGACTCTTGTGGTTAAGATGAGTGTAGAGTGTGAAGTAGTTACTCGACTTTGACTTTTCAACTAACTCGAGGGAATTTCCTCGAGTATTTGAGGTTAGGAATTTGATCATATATAATAATTAAGTTAACTATTTATCCCTATTCATCCGAATTTATCTAATTAATGATTTAAATTTGTGAAATAAAACAGGTTTAAGATCTCTGCTGCAAAATACATTTGTTGAACTAAACCCATTAAATCTCATAGTAACGCTTAATAAACAAAATTATAAATGCAATTTTTGGTTTCTAACCGCAACGACACGTTTTCTAGTAATAATTAATAATAAATCATTTTACGTAGAAATATAATCTTGTTAATTTCTTTTGGATGATGTTGGTCTAGTTCGAAAAGGAAAGGATATCTCGTTGAAACGTTATTCCCCCGTTACTCTGGGATTTCCTGTAACCTGATGGTGATTCGAACTTTCATTAATAATAATGTTAACATGAGTGGTGTTAATAATAATAAATGATAATAATAATAATAACCATATCCATAATGATAATAAGAACAATTACAATAGCAATAATATTAACAATAAACGTGAGATGAGGCTAATGATAATATCGGTAATAAAAATAATGATAATAATTTATAGGATGACTACATATGTACGGTTTGGGGACTCATTTATGAAATTATAATTTTAAAAGGAAATTTAATTTAATTCTATATGAATATGATCCAATTAATGGTTAATTACTACGTGATTAGAGGGGGGATTCTTCATAAAAATTCACAGTTTATAATTTTGAATACAATATAAGTGGGATGTATATTATGATCAGTGAATGAGATATAAGTAAAATATATATTATGATAAGTTAATGAAATATAAACTAAATATATATTATGATTATTTAATGCGATAGTTTTTATTAATGCAAATATGATAATGATAATGATATTACAATAAAAAAATATCTTAACAGTTTTTGTATATCTGAAATCGATTAATTGGTAAGAAAATTTTTCCCTGACGTTAATGGCACCTCAAATTTTTATTCAATTAGGTGAAGAAAATTAATTTTGTGCTCTCATTGTCGCGACGAAGCATTCCAACTTTTGGAAAGTTGTTCCCTCGTGTATGGATTTTATTGTTCATGGTTTGTTGCAATTTGATTGTAATCCTAACTTTGAATTTCAGTTTCTAATTTCAGTAATTAATTTGGTTCTAAACTTCTTCCAAATTTACTATTATGGATTCAAGTCAGCAAAATTCATCAAGAAATCGCTCGACAATCGGACCTCTTAACGGCAGATTTAGATCTACTGCCTACACTCTAACGTTGAGGCAGGAATTCATGAATCAAGATTATATATTTCGCGACCCCATGGAAATACGATCCTTTAAAAGATTCCTACTATTGTAATGTATGTTCATGTGTGTTTTTGATCGCTTACACTATGCTATTCACGTTGTGGATGCGTGATTCTACCTTAAGTTAGGTAGATAATCGAGTTGGCGAGAGCAGGAGCTATACCACCAAAAAGGAATTCATGCAGTTCGAAGCTAGTATCTTCAACGATTATAACAGAATTCTCTTCCTAATTGGAATATGCATCATAATGGTATTTTGTGATCAAAGTATATATATTTGTCATTGACTTTATCAAAGTTTTGCAATGCACCCTTTCCGATCGACATCTCATAGATAAAAATCCAGTTATTTTTCGTTAATAAATTGTTATGTTACAATCAATAACTGATATGAAAAAAAATTTTAAAATGCAATTGTGTTTGTTATCAAAACTTTACAGTAATGTTTAAAGACACATATATAAAGGTAGGTAATTTTATAAAATGATTTAAGTTTATGATGAATACATCCTCGAACGGGGATCAAACTACATTTATGATTGAATATAAATAGGAATAATATTACTAGAGTCTATTAATTAATATCGGGCATACTGAATAATAATTTGTACAATTAACCGACTACTTCAGAACTTTTGTGATAATTTGAGTCTGGGACATTTCCCATTTAGGTATTCCTAGTGATATATTTCCTATAAGATAGTTAAGTGTTTATTTTTGGTATGTCATTTACCGAAAGGTCAAATTAATTAAAATTTTCCTATTTTCCCGACTCAGCTGAATACGGTACGATAGGCCTTATTGTATTATGTTTCCCTCGATTAATATCCCAAAGGTTATTTCGTCCGCATAGTCCCTATGACTATGCCAACTACCGGCATGGGTTTACCCACCCTACTCATGGTTAGACACCAAACGTTCGTGGTGAGCTCCGGTTAAAATTCATAAGTTTAATGCATGTAGGGTCGTAGACCCAAATTTGTGAATGCAGATTTTGATAAATTGAAAACAAGGCTGGTCATCGTAGTGAGCATAATCTCCTTAAAACGACGATGATCACTCTTGCCTAAATGTACATAACTAGAGAAAAGTAAAAAAAAATAAAAAAATTCAAATGATCAGCATGAATTAATAAACTTATACATATAAATAATCATAAATTAACAATGCAATAAAATTTCTCTTACTATTAATTTTCTGGTGTCGAAGAAAAAAAGTTTTTTGGCATAAAGTGTCTAAATTGTGACTAAAATGCGTCGGTATATATACCTATTTTGCGTGTGCAAGTACACGTGTATGTATTGATGCATTAAAACAAACTCGAATTCTTTTTATTCTAGAATTTTCTATTTTCTATTTTTGATATTTTTAATGGCGATTTTTGCGCCATAATTTTTATTTTTAAATTTTTATTTTCTAAATATTTTTTGATAATTTTACCTCCATGATGGATTTGGAACGGTTCCAGAACATTCCATATTACTTTTAATTTAATTTTTATTTTAATTGATGTTTCCTGAATTTCTTTTTACGAATTTTTATTTTTATTACTTATTTATTTATTTTGATAACTTTTATTGTTTCATGTGGCTTTCCTGATGGTTTTAGCCATTCTTATGAAATGTTCTGGGATTTTCTAGAATTTTTCGATGTTTTACCATCTTCCTAAGCTATTCGAGTCTGTTTTTTTGTAATTCTATGTTTCTTTGGTATTTTTGAGTTGGTTTCTTGCACTACTTCTTGCATTTTTATTATTTTATTTAATTTCTGTGGTTATATCTTTGTTGTTTTCTCTTTTAATTAATATTGTTTACTTGGTGTATTCTTATATTTAACTGTACTTTTTGCTTTTTTGCGTGCTATGTACCTACGCATTCCAGTCACAAATTAGTTTTGGGTCTAGAAATCAGTTCTAGCCCAACATTACTTAAGTTTAATATTTCTGGTATGTCATTAGGTATTGATATATGTTGCTACAAATAGCCCACTCTTAAAAGTTGTATGTACATTATTACTGAATAATATAGATTGCGGTTTGCTAAATTTATTTTAACATTTCAGTGTCTGTTACCACCCATTAACATTAATTTTAAAATTTTTATTTTAGGGTTATTGGTGGGTTACAGGTAGACATACATATACCCACCTACACATACACCTGCACACAGATACATACATGTCTACCCCTACCTACATACTTAAACATACCTATATCTATATTTATACTTATATAACCGTTCTCATGATCGTTATGAGTAAATAACGATCAAATATACAATCTAATAATAAATAAATCAATAAGATGTCAACAGATCACAATGCGCTAAGCAGTCACAAGTAAATAACCACAAAATAAACAATATAATAATAACTAAATCAGTAAATGTCGACAGATTACAATGTGCTAAGTTCCGAAATTGTCATTTGCGCCGGATCGAGAGGTAAATCCCTATTGCCGTAATATTGGGCATTTTGTGAATAAAATTCATCAATTGGGGTCATCATCTTGTTTCACCCAAGTTTAGTTCAATATTGGGTCGGCGCATCCTCATGTTATCAATCACTTTATGCCTACCTATATGCAATTAAGCACCTAGCCATAAACCGATATGCCTCTGATTGAATAACTTTGTTATAAAAAGTAAGCATTGGTCGATTTTGACCACCATGACAGCAGCTGTTTCTAAATTTACATATTCCGATAAATAGACTGGGCTAATGAAACAATACACAATGCTTATATCAATATGGGGAGGTACT
Organism: Schmidtea polychroa; assembly: GCA_959609185.1. Classification (NCBI taxonomy): domain Eukaryota; kingdom Metazoa; phylum Platyhelminthes; order Tricladida; family Dugesiidae; genus Schmidtea; species Schmidtea polychroa. The sequence goes on along the minus strand of CAUHTR010004819.1, from coordinate 28,120 downwards.
TTCAGCCCTTGCCAAAAACTTTTCCAATTCTTTGTTTGGCACATCTGCACATCAGTATTGCATTCATTGTTCTCTTTGCCGATTTGATCATTGACTCAAAAACTCTCACTAAATGCAGAGCCGATGGAAGAATGAAGATCCAACTGCATTGATGCTTCGACAACTCTTTTTCAGTTTTAAAGTTGTTGATTACAAAATTCTTTACTTTAGAAGTGGCCCCTATAAAATTTGTGTCATTGTCTGAAATCATCATTTTTGGCATTTCTCGTCTCACTGCAAACCTCATAAAATCCCGAATGAATGAATCCGTATCCAACACATATGCCATTTCAATATGCACCGCTTTTGACTTTAATCATACGAATAAGCAAATATACCTTTTATTTCTGACCTTTCCTCTATCTACTTTAGTTTCAAACGGTCCTGCAAAGTCTACTGTCGAGTGAACAAAGGCTTTAAATGATTCTGAAACCCTGAACACTGACTCATTCCTTTAGCTCTTCTTTTCCTACACATTGCGTATTCTGTCTCACATTGTCTGATTATCAATTTGGCCTTCAAAATCCAAGTATTACGTTCCTGCATTATGCTTAAACTTTCATGGCAATCTTTTATGATTATTGTTGTTCTCCAAATCGTTTCAGATCAAATTATTGGATATTTTGTCTCCCATGGTAAGTTCTTCGCATGAATTATGCGGCTTTTACTTCGAAACACTTTCATATCATCTAAACCTGGTGTCAACTTTAACCCTTTCATTCGGGAATTAATTCTGTGGGTAAATTAATTATCTAGACCATCAAACCTAGTAAGGGGACTCAAATTTGCAAAAAAATAAAAAAATAATTTAATTCTTACAATGTACTAGAACAAATTTCAATTTTCTTAAAAAGTACTTCTCACATTATATTTTCGAAAAGGTACAACAGATATTCAGCACACAAAACTGTGTACAATATATTGTACACTCCGTATAAAAGGGTTAACAGACTGCTTCTGATACTTATCCTTTCATTCTTGATAAGTCGTACCAGGTCTTTAGAGAAAAACTGCCTGCTCCTCTTTATTCACATTGAGTTCCGTTCTTTTAAGTTCCTCGGTTGTCAGTTGCCCTGTGCTTCTTTTACACTGTGTCGTTCNATCAAAAGTCAAAAATATCTGATTCTTAGTAGCTATTTCCTACATCAAATTCTTGATATAAAAATGGCTATTTTACTAAAAATCAAAAAACGTAAATCAAACTTAAACCCTGATGTAAAATTTGGTGAAACAGCCATTTATATCAAATCGTAATAACTTATTGGTAATATAAAGAGCACTGTAATTAGTAATAGTACAATTGATTAGTATTTTTACTGATGAAAGTTCCCTATAGAATTAAAATATTTCGAATTTATTGATACTGAAAGTTCTTGTGACACTAGTTTTTCGCGATATATACTTGTCGAGAATCACTGTTGTACAGTTATAAAAAGTAATATTTTAAAAATATATAACAATTATCTATTTATATTACTAAGTAATATAAAAATTCACATTATTAATACAAAGAAAATACGTAAATAAATGTTTGGTTACTCAATAATCTATAAGTAATACACAACATTGATAAATAAAGATTTTAGTTATTTGTCAAATTATCATATAAATTTCACAGATTTTAAATAAATATAGTTTCCATCATAATGAGCAACTTTTAATATATAATTCAGACCAATTTGTTCATTAAATATAAATATTATTAATAAATATGCAAGTATTTTGAAATCTTATTAAATTTTAAATTTTCGCATTTATAGAACTTCCAAACTATGTTAATGTGCATGATAAAAGGAGAGATAGTTGGCAGCCCTCTGTACAAGAACGGACAATCCGTAGTAGTCATATCTACTACAAAAGGGCAAATGTTTTTTTTGGCTTATTCATTTCAGTTTAGTATTTGAGTAAATTTATCGAAGAAAAAAATTCGATTGACAAAAAATTTCATTTTCCATAGTTATAAAAATCTAATGATACAAAATAATTGACTCCAGTTTATTTCTTCTTTTCGCTAAGTCACATTGCGTATCGAAATTTAAAAATATTGGTCTTTGTCTTGGCACGGCTTTGAAGGGAAGTTATTTCATTCACTTTATCCGTCTTAAAAAACCCTTGTTAAGTATTTTTTAATGATTATCTATTAAATAGTCAAAATTCAAACAATATCATTGTTTCAGTGTAAGTTTACGCAACTTACATAAAAACTGATAAAATCCAACCCAACATATTGGATCTCAAGAAACAAAAAGACTCGAAAATATTGACTAACTGGACCTTAAAACTATAACGTTAAGTTAGATGCAAGGTACTTACATAAGAATATTCAAAATACTACAACATACAAAATGTTACGTAAAATGAAACTTTATAGTTACAATTAAAGAATGTGGTCATTGAATATATATTTAATCTTATAAAAATTCTCCTAACCATGAAAGTCGTTGCCTTGACTAACTGAAATTTCAAAATAGCTTATCAAATATTATACCGAAGATCTTATTAGACAAATATCAGGATTCCACTCTTTTGCATTCTCACATTATTACATCTAAAATAAAATTTGATAAATTGTCAGCGTAGATTTCGCTAAATTTGTTCGCAAAGATACATTAACTTTGATCGAAATGTCTTTTAGATTATCATTACCAAATCCATCGTGAATTAGAACTTTGATTTTGTTTTTGAGCGTTTCTGACATCTTTTTAATAATCGATTTCAAATACTTTTCTGCTCCCCATGACATTCGCATTTCGGGTTCGGGAATGCCGTTAGAAGGTCTTACATCCATTTGACTAAGTACTCTATCCTATTCGATGAACCTCTGGTCCAGTTGAGGTCACTTCCGATTATTCTACAAATCTCATACTCTACCGCTGTCCCAAATAACATACATACGAACGACATAACTGATAATAGACTACATTATTTTATATTTCAAAACCAAACCATACATTTCACAAATGATATTAAGACATTGACAACAAGTATAGGTACTAGTTATTCCATGAATCAACTATGAATCACACGAAGACGACAGAAATATAAACATAACAGACAAAGTTTAATCATCATGTCAAATCACAGACCATCAGTGATTGGGAGGCATTGGAGTTGTTGGTCGCTCAATCTTGAACTCTTCTCGCCTCGTGCAACTAGAACTCGTTGTTCATTGGGTATTAACAGACTATCGATATCGGTCTCTAAACTCAAATCGGCCATCCAAGGCGTACCCATAGCTGGAATGAACCTGTATTTAGGAGGGTCCGGGGTCACTTGGAGGGGTGCTGACCGACTCTGGTTGACATCTGGAACCTCAAACAATGTAGCCTCTATCGCGGCTATTTCGTCGCGTTTTCGTTTCGTACGCTCTGCACGCGTAAGTCGTTTTCTCTTTTTATGATTGGCTGGAATTGATGGCTGCTCGGAGGTGGTGAGAGCCATTAAAGCTGCGCCTAGAGTTGGTCCCATGACTGGGATCGTGCTAATCCCAATCTAAATGATATCAGGAATCGGTAAATGAGATATTTCCACTCCGTGATTGCTGCTAGAGGGTTTTCGTGGAGCATGAGAATCGTCGGTCCAATGGTGGACCGAGAAAATGTTATCTCGATTCGAAATTGGGTATTCCACAACCCTTTTACGTAACTCGGATTCCGAATACACTCGATGTAACATCTCAGATCGTGAGCTTCTGACAGCGGTTTCCCTCCAATAATTGTCACGACAATGTTCCAGTCGTAATATCTTCCTGTTACTTTCATTTATCTGGGATGCGGCTAACCACGTCCCATCTAACATCTTTATGCGTTGCTTTAGTCGTCCCATCTCGGTGCGCAATTGTTTCACCAAGGCGTTCTTATCCGCGCAAGAGTAGCACGGCTCTGCGTCCGTTATCGGTAAGTTCGGCTCCGACATGTTCTACAAAAGAAGATCTTAAGAGGTATAGTAAAAACAACTGGGTATCTATTTCTTATCCCTGAACTTCAAAAATTTGTAATCTATTATTCTCAGTTGACTCATTGCATCTGTGTACCTTTCCTCATCCCCAGGTGGGGTTCTGATTCTTTATCACAACTTCCCTTTCTAGGCATTTACGTTTCATGACACAACAGATGGTTGGTGGACGAGAAACATCTGATCAGTGGGTGACGAACTTAAAATCATGTTTTCTCGTGATAATTTCAATAATTCTAATTGCGGTGGTACAGGTATTAGCTACCACGGGTAAATCATTTTCAAATTTAAGAGAAAGAAAAGATTATACAAAGAAAGAAAAGAAAGATTATACAAAGACTAGCGTTCATAACTAATTCGAATTCGGTAGGATATTCTACTCTAATTAAACTAACATATACGGTTTCTCCTCAAAGATGAAATCGGCTTTTAAGGAACAGGGGTTAATTCTCTCAATCATGCCAGAAGACTTGTAGTGTCATACAACATTCAGAGCAATTTGTGTAATTTACCTCAATTATTTACTGCGTTTTAAGACTTCCGTCTATAATAATTATCACTCCTTAGGACTTTTAATTGCATTATGTTGACTCTATTTCTCAGTAACCGTTCAATTGCTAGACAAACTGCACGTACTGGTGTTTAATTGCAGAAGGTTGATATTTACGACACAAGATATTAGTAGATGGATTGGGTACTGCTGGCACAGGGCACCGCTAGCACAGTACCCCCCCCCCGACAGAAAATTTTTTTAAAAAGTTTTTTTTCAAGGTCAAATTTTAAACAAAGACATATGACTCATCAAGGTCATTGAAACAAAGACCATGGCTCATCCGATGACTCGTCAAAATTTTCAAGGTCATTTAAACAAAGACCATGACTCATCCGATGACTCCTCAAGGTCATGTTCAAGGTCATATGAGTCATCGCGATGATTCATCAAGGTCATATAATATGACTCATATTATTATTTTTAAAAAATATTATTATTTTTATTATTATTTTTAAAAAATATTATTATTTTTTCAAAATATTATTAAGTGTGCTAGCGGTGCTCTACTATTTGGCATGCCAAAAGTTATTGTTCCCATCATTTTATTTCATTGCTTGATAGCTTGTTTTGAAGCTTGGTGCAAGACCTTTCCAATGAGCTATAAGTGGTTATCACCATCATTAATATTGACAAAGTTATTAACATTTTCCCGAGACCATTTTCAAGGTCATATAATAATTATTATTATTTTAAAAAATATATTATTTTTTCAAGGTCAAATTTTTTTTCAAGGTCATTTATTTTTTCAAGGTCATATTTTAAAATTTAAATTTACAGAGTTCCCGCCAACGAAAATTATAAATAATCTGTATGGTTGGGCTCTTAGCCAAAATCTTCCGTATGGTGATTTTTCTTGGGTGAATGAAAATTTGAATGATGTTTTACTTGAATGTATGAACACGGATATTGATAACCTTCCATATGGGTATACTATGGAGGTCGATATTGATACTCAGGAATGTGTGCATGACTTTTTTAATGATTTTCCGCTTGCGCCGGAAAAGTTGTGCCCGCCTAATTCAAAGGTTGAGAAGCTTATGCTTACGCATTGGCCAAAGAGGAACTATGTTCTTCATTGGAGGCTTCTCAAATTGTATATAGAATTAGGTGCGGTGGTTGTAAATATTCGTCGTTGTATAAAATTTAAACAAGGACCTATATTTAAATCGTACATAGACACCAACACCACTTTACGATCTCAGTCTACTAGCGAAATATATAGGGACTTGTTTAAATTATATAATAATAACCTGTACGGTAAATCCGTTGAGAATCTCAAAAAACGAATGAATTTGAGGTTGTGTAATTCATCCGAAAAGATGATAGTATACTCCTCAAAGCCGACTTTCAGAAAGTCTATAAGAATCGATGGCGATCTGATAGCCGCACATTTGGAGAAAGACTCAATTTGTTTAGACAGACCTAGCTACATCGGCCAAACAGTACTAGATCTTTCTAAACTGCGGATGTACCAGCTCCAATATATTGATTTGGAGAAGTACAGGCGACAATATAAATGCATAATAAATATTATTGCCGGTGATACCGATAGCTTCTTTCTTGAGATAAAAAATTTAAAATTATCTACTTTATTACCTCAGATGATCTCAGATAATTTATTGGATACGTCAAATTACGATCCAACACACCCCTTGTATAATAGGAACCTTGACTCTGTCATCGGGAAGTTTAAAGATGAGAGCAAGGGATTAGGTTACTCAGAATGGGTTTTCTTACGCCCTAAATGTTATAGTCTTTTAGGTAGTAAGGAAACGGTGAAAGCGAAGGGGGTTAAATTACCTGGGACATCAATAAATCATGAGTCCTATTTAAATTGTTTTAATACCAATCAGGTGATTTCTGTACCGCAGACTAGAATAGGTACTAGAAATCATCAACTTTTTACATTCAAAAATTCGAAAATTGCCCTAAGTAATAACGATGACAAGCGCGCGTGGCTAGGTAAAAAAATAAGTTACGCATTTGGGCATTATTTAGGAGTTGATGACCTGAGCGAATACGATGAGGAGGAATTCGGTCCAGCTCCAAGTCCCAGTTTCGATGACAGTGAATGGGACGAAGATGATATATAAAAGAATGGGACAAATGCAAAGTGTATAAAAACTTTTATTTTGAAGTTATAAAAACTTGTATAAAAAACTTGTATATATATATATATATATATATATATATATATTGATTAAAAAGTTGTAAATATTAAATAAAAATTTATAACCAGATTTTTTGATGTTTTATATAAAAATTATTTTGTTTGTTGTTTTCTTTAAGAAATTTTTATAAGTATTTAATGTTGTTTTTTATATAGTCTGCAGTGAGCATGCAGCTATATCAATGACTATAATAATAATAATAATAATAATAATAATAATAATAATAATAATAATAATAATAATAATAATAATAATAATAATAATAATAATAATAATAATAATAATAATAATAATAACAGTAATAATAATAATAAAACTTTGTTAAAACTTTGTATTAATAATAATACAATGTTGATTTGTTTAATAATACCCTTGCGAGTTGTTGAGCGTGAGCAGTACCCTTGTGAGCATTACCCATAGGGGGACAAAATATTTTGTCGGATAGACTCGGAGTATATAGATTAATACTTATAATAATAATAATAATAATAATAATAATAATAATAATAATAATAATAATAATAATAATAATAATAATAATAATAATAATAATAATATCTTTAGAAATAATAATGTTAATAACGAGATATATGGCTCATGCCAAAGGTCTTGGATTGGGCTTTAAAATGAGCTATCGTCGAATAATTTTCGTTGGTGGGAACTCTGTAAATTTAAATTTTAAAATATGACCTTGAAAAAATAAATGACCTTGAAAAAATATTTGACCTTGAAAAAATAATATATTTTTTAAAATAATAATAATTATTATATGACCTTGAAAATGGTCTCGGGAAAATGTTAATAACTTTGTCAATATTAATGATGGTGATAACCACTTATAGCTCATTGGAAAGGTCTTGCACCAAGCTTCAAAACAAGCTATCGAGCGATGAAATAAAATGACGGGAACGATAACTTTTGGCATGCCAAATAGTAGAGCACCGCTAGCACACTTAATAATATTTTGAAAAAATAATAATATTTTTTAAAAATAATAATAAAAATAATAATATTTTTTAAAAATAACAATATGACCTTGATGAATCATCGCGATGACTCATATGACCTTGGGAATGACCTTGGATGAGTCATGCGACCTTGGAAATGACCTTGATGAGTCATGGGATGCCTCAGGTGACATTGAAATTTTTTTGCCCTCGATGAGTCAGAGGATGAGTCATGGTCTTTGTTCAAATGACCTTGAAAATTTTGATGAGTCATAGTATGAGTCATATGACCTTGTGAATGACCTTGAGGAGTCATCGGATGAGTCATGGTCTTTGTTTCAATAAATGTCTTTGTTTAAAATTTGACCTTGAAAGAAAATTTTTTAAAGAAAATTTTTCTGTCGTGGGGGGGGGGGGACTGTGCTAGCGGTGCCCTGTGCCAGCGGTGCCCAATCCATCTACTGATATTCCGTGCGATTTATTCTAGGAACTATGATTTATACCTCAAATCTGACTATGAACTTGAACTATGCTAGTTGCTCCACGAGTCTTCTCAGATCGAAACGTTCGCCTATACGCTGACTATGTACTATGAAGGTTTTTACATAACGTGGTTGAATCTTGATGTAAGAAGCATTGACCTGATTTCAGATTTACCAGTAGTTTCATCCCTCTGCCTATGACGTTCCAGATCAAATCCTCCGAATTTCCGTATCCTACTCAATATGCCTTCCTCAAACGTTTGCCTCTCACCCTGAGGTGCCAAACTAGTAGTACATCCGCTGGCCATCAGCACAAGTACCAACAGTGCACGAACATCCCTTCAATCTGGTCTCCTGCAAAATTCATCAAAATATACAAATGTCACAATAAAGGTTTAAAATTTCATTCTTCATTCCCATCATCGAATTTTCTGGTGACATCATATAACCATTTTAAAAATAACAAAATGCATAAAATTTTACGGTTACTATCGAGTTAATTACTAAATTGTTAAATAAATATGTGGAGAAAAGAGAGATAGAACATTACAAATTGAAAATTTTTTAATATTTATGCTAACATTACATATCGCTACTACAAAGGAAAAATAAAACATAATAATAAAATTTACATTTGCTATCCCTAGAATGTTCTCCTTGAAATAAATTGAATATCCTTGACTGAGTTGAATACGAATCGATCCTTTGCGGTGCTAGAAAAGTTGATAGTAGTTGCCTAATAAAGTGAAAAGTTAACATTGGTTTAGGTTACAACAAGTTTCTACCTAATAAAGTGAAAAGTTAGCATGGAGGGAATCAACTAAACCATTTGTATATATAGTAATTTTCTTATTGTCTCGTCCAATCAGGATTGAGTGGTTGTGTTATTTGCATTTTTTAATTTTTAATTGTTTTTAATGGTTTCTTTTGGATTTATTTGATTTTATCTTTTTATTTAATTATTAATTGTGTTTTTACTTTATTCTATTTGCTCTGCTCAATCCTGGCGGCTATGCTATTTATATCCTTTTACCTTTTAATTCTAAATTATCCTATCTTGCTATTTTTCATTTAGTTATTATTTGGATTTAATTTTAAATTTTATTTATTTATCCTACTTTACATTTTAAATTCAATCTATCTGTTAATTGTTCTTATTTCGCGAATTATTCAATATTGCTGATTTGTTTTGAATTTTGATTGTTCTAAATTACTTTGCTATTTTAAATTATTTTATTTATGATTGTCCTAAATTGTCATTCTATTTTTATTTATTGTTATCTAAATGATTTTCTTGCTTTTATTGTTCCTATCCCAACAAGAATATACAATTTCAGGTGCAATTTCTTCAGGGTTTACTGGCTTATTGCTTGAAATGCCATCATTAGTTGAATTTCATCGTCTGACTATTCAATAAAACCTTTCATGTCAATATTTATTTGATTGTTATCATTTTCCAATTCTAATTGTTGTGATACTTCACATTTTGCAATTAAATCCCGTAAATAAGCTTCATATTTCATCATATAATCATATTCTGCAAGAAATTCATTTATAACTAATTCTATGGAGCAATTTTAGAAGTAACTTTCAAATAAATTTCCAACGTTAAAAACTTTATTAAAAAACAATTTTCAAAATCACCAAAAAATCCACTTTTAAAACAAAACTCGAAAAAATCACTTAATAATTCAACTAATAAAAAATTCAAGAAATCGTTGTTTGCATCAATGTGCGCACACATAGATAAAATACACCTAATTCCGAAATTTAATAACTTCTATAATCTAAAAAAAAATCAATAAATATATATTATAGGAACACACAAACTTACCTGTGTGTAGAAATTTATTGTTCCGAAATTTAGTAACTTTATTATAGGTTTTGTGAAGGTGAGAGAAAAATAACTGAATACACCAACACAAAACACATAATGAAAAATGCATGCAAAATTCTTATATAGGTTTTGTTCCAAAATAAATAACTGTTAACATATTGTTAACATATATTGTTAAAATATAATTATTTTAAAATAATTAAAAAATGCAAGAAAATACTTTTAATTTAGATTCCGACAGCTCTACCTTGAGCTTTAGGGAAAAAGAAGAAAATACAATGTAAGTTTTATTCATTAAATTACAAAACATTAAAATATTTTATAGTATGTGTGAAGGCAGCATTTCAAATATTGAAGGTCCTTCGAGATCTTTTGATTTACAGAAAGAAATTATAAAAATTTAAAAAACTATTTCGTTCATGTACGCCGATTTTTTCCTAAATGTCTTAAAAAAATAAATGTGTTTGATGATTACTTTATTTATTTATGAATATAAAAATATCTAACTTACATTTTAGCGAAATAATTCCATATTAATACATAAAATATCATAAATTTCCTAAAAAACACCTGAAATTTAATTATTAATATATTTATAAATGATAAATTATAAATGTTGACTAACAGTAATATTTAAGAACTTGAATAATGATCTCATAATTATATAAAATCAAAATTCAAGTCTTAAAATATACTTGAAATTAAAAAAATTACCTGAAAACCATTTTTGCTAATAAATTATTGAATAAATGAAATTTAATAACTTCATTATCACGTTAATGGTGACTCACCTCAACTGGTGTGCACACCAACGTGAATTATAGAAGTTATTAAATTTCGGAATTGGGTGTACAATTTCAAAAACAACGCGCATACAGACTTTATAATTAACCTCAGAATTGACCATCATCCGCCCTTGACACCTTGGTGTCAATCTCGAATCCCCATTAGCTTCTTCTTTTATAATTAAACATAATTTGGAGAAACATCTCAATGTCTTCTTTCCTTCACATCTAATTCTCATCACGCGTACTTTTCCGTTTTTCCCAGTTATCACTTCAATTACCCTCCCCATTGGTCACTTTCCACACTCATTCTTTTTGTCTAGTACCCACACTATTGACCCTGCCTGAACATCATCTTCTACATTATTTCATTTTGCCCTTTGCCTCCAATCCGGAACCAATTCTTTCATCCATCGTCGCCAAAAGTGTTCATTTAACTCATGAATTAGTTTCTAGCGAAACATTGTACTTGACAATTTCTCCACTTCTATATTTTCTACTGCTTCTCCTTTCCATCCGGCAATTAGCAAATAATGTCGTGTTAGAACAGTGTCTTTCTAGCTGTCTATTGTCTGAACCACCGATGGCCGAAAATTTATCAACATTTCAGCCCTTGCCAAAAACTTTTCCAATTCTTTGTTTGGCACATCTGCACATCAGTATTGCATTCATTGTTCTCTTTGCCGATTTGATCATTGACTCAAAAACTCTCACAAAATGCAGAGCCGATGGAAGAATGAAGATCCAACTGCATTGATGCTTCGACAACTCTTTTTCAGTTTTAAAGTTGTTGTTTACAAAATTCTTTACTTTAGAAGTGGCCCCTATAAAATTTGTGTCATTGTCTGGAATCATCATTTTTGGCATTCCTCGTCTCACTGCAAACCTCATAAAATCCCGAATGAATGAATCCGTATCCGACACATATGCCATTTCAATATGCACCGCTTTTGACTTTAATCATACGAATAAGCAAATATACCTTTTATTTCTGACCTTTCCTCTATCTACTTTAGTTTCAAACGGTCCTGCAAAGTCTACTGTCGAGTGAACAAAGGCTTTAAATGATTCTGAAACCCTGAACACTGACTCATTCCTTTAGCTCTTGTTTTCCTACACATTGCGCATTCTGTCTCACATTGTCTGATTATCAATTTGACCTTCAAAATCCAATATTTCTCGTTTAAAGCACTGAAGTCGTGTTGCGTTCCTGCATTATGGCTTAAACTTTCATGACAATCTTTTATGATTATTGTTGTGCTCCAAATCGTTTCAGATCAAATTATTGGATATTTTGTCTCCCATGGTAAGTTCTTCGCATGAATTATGCGGCTTTTACTTCGTAACACTTTCATCTCATCTAAACCTGGTGTCAACTTTAACAGACTGCTTTTGATACTTATCCTTTCATTCTTGATAAGTCGTACCAGGTCTTTAGGGAAAAACTGCCTGCTCCTCTTTATTCACATTGAGTTCCGTTCTTTTAAGTTCCTCGGTTGTCAGTTGCCCTGTGCTTCTTTTACACTGTGTCGTTCTTGTGTTCAAATCAAATTGCTCCACCCAGGCTCGAAATCTGACCAATCTATGGCATGATGAAAAGGTTTCTACTTTAAAACAGTCCGTATTTTTCATTCGTATTTGCTCTTCTACACTTGCGATCATTGATTTTCCGTTTCATACCTTCTTTGTCACCTGGTCTTTCGCTGCAAACACATTTTCCTTTAGGTCACTTCCATCAATTTCACAAAGTCGTTCCATTTGTCTTTCCGAACCATCACAATTACCAAAGAACGTTCTTATGAAATTGCTCTGTTGATTCCAAAGTCTTCCGACTGAGGTTCTTCCAACACATGTCCACCCGAGTGGAGTTAAACGGGCAATCGGTTCATCCAACTTGCCATCGATTTCTTTAAGCGCTTGTTGAAGCGTTAGATAATCAACCCTAATTAAAACTTTGACTGCCTGTCTTTCGTCTAGCATCGGAAAATGGCTACCCTTAAGATGAGTCCACTTATATTTTTCTCACAATTTCTCACCTTCATTTCTCCTGTGATATTTTTTAGGGCCAGTGCGTTGAAATTCTTAATCAATCAGCCGTTGTTACTAATTAACTTCATGGTCACTAGAGTAGCCATCATTTGTTGGACATTACCGTCGATAACTCCTCTCGGTATCCTCTTTTCAACCCATTTTAATCTCAGCTCATTTAAAAAAAAGTGAAGGTACTTGTGCAGGTGAAACATCTTTTCTATATCTTCTCCTTCTGCTTCGTCTACACACACAGTAAAAGCTGCTTTCCACTCTTTCGTTTTACATTCAAAGACAGGTATCGAAATCTTTTGTAGGCTTTCCAGTTTACTTCTAGGCACTGAATTATTTTTCTTGATTATTATCAGGAATATTATTTATTTTAATTTTGTAAAATTGTTTTGATTAAGCTCAAATTGAAATCAGAAATTTCTAAACATAATTTAATGAAAACAACATCAAAAGTCAAAAATATCTGATTCTTAGTAGCTATTTCCTACATCAAATTCTTGATATAAAAATGGCTATTTTACTAAAAATCAAAAAACGTAAATCAAACTTAAACCCTGATGTAAAATTTGGTGAAACAGCCATTTATATCAAATCGTAATAACTTATTGGTAATATAAAGAGCACTGTAATTAGTAATAGTACAATTGATTAGTATTTTTACTGATGAAAGTTCCCTATAGAATTAAAATATTTCGAATTTATTGATACTGAAAGTTCTTGTGACACTAGTTTTTCGCGATATATACTTGTCGAGAATCACTGTTGTACAGTTATAAAAAGTAATATTTTAAAAATATATAACAATTATCTATTTATATTACTAAGTAATATAAAAATTCACATTATTAATACAAAGAAAATACGTAAATAAATGTTTGGTTACTCAATAATCTATAAGTAATAAACAACATTGATAAATAAAGATTTTAGTTATTTGTCAAATTATCATATAAATTTCACAGATTTTAAATAAATATAGTTTCCATCATAATGAGCAACTTTTAATATATAATTCAGACCAATTTGTTCATTAAATATAAATATTATTAATAAATATGCAAGTATTTTGAAATCTTATTAAATTTTAAATTTTCGCATTTATAGAACTTCCAAACTATGTTAATGTGCATGATAAAAGGAGAGATAGTTGGCAGCCCTCTGTACAAGAACGGACAATCCGTAGTAGTCATATCTACTACAAAAGGGCAAATGTTTTTTTTGGCTTATTCATTTCAGTTTAGTATTTGAGTAAATTTATCGAAGAAAAATATTCGATTGACAAAAAATTTCATTTTCCATAGTTATAAAAATCTAATGATACAAAATAATTTGACTCCAGTTTATTTCTTCTTTTCGCTAAGTCACATTGCGTATCGAAATTTAAAAATATTGGTCTTTGTCTTGGCACGGCTTTGAAGGGAAGTTATTTCATTCACTTTATCCGTCTTAAAAACCCTTGGTAAGTATTTTTTAACGATTATCTATTAAATAGTCAAAATTCAAACAATATCATTGTTTCAGTGTAAGTTTACGCAACTTACATAAAAACTGATAAAATCCAACCCAACATATTGGATCTCAAGAAACAAAAAGACTCGAAAATATTGACTAACTGGACCTTAAAACTATAACGTTAAGTTAGATGCAAGGTACTTACATAAGAATATTCAAAATACTACAACATACAAAATGTTACGTAAAATGAAACTTTATAGTTACAATTAAAGAATGTGGTCATTGAATATATATTTAATCTTATAAAAATTCTCCTAACCATGAAAGTCGTTGCCTTGACTAACTGAAATTTCAAAATAGCTTATCAAATATTATACCGAAGATCTTATTAGACAAATATCAGGATTCCACTCTTTTGCATTCTCACATCATTACATCTAAAATAAAATTAATATTTAGAAGACGAATTGTGACATAAATATCAAAAACTCATTTATCAAGGATTTTTAAGATAAAATTTATATATATATATTTCACAACAGCATTTTCCCGCATTTAATTACAAAAATAAAATTCCCTAAATACGATTAATTAAACAGAACCTGTCTGATGAATATCAACTGTAATTCAACCATGAACAGAACAAAAGCCAATATTACTCATTCTTACATACACTGATAGTGAATATTTAGATAATCACATTTAAGACAAATAACGTCATTCTTAACATTATTCATTTGTTTCATAAAAATATCAAATAAATCAAAATATTAACAAATTATTTAATATAATTACAATTATTGAATATTTTATTTTGAAGCAAACTCTATCATCGGGAAGAATGAGTAGAACGTCGCGAATTTGATCGTCGCCTAGATGTTTTTCTTCTTCTAGAGCCATAAGAATTTTTCGACCTTGACTTTCGCTTTATCGAATCTTTATGTCTTCTATATGATCCTCTAGAACTACGAGAGCGCTTAGATCGAGATCGCCTAGTAACTGAATCACGGCGCCTCCTATACGACCCTCTACTACTAGACTTCGAACGAGACCTTCGTCTCTGATCACGATACCCATTACTACGATACTTTGAATCATATCTATTGTAAGGAGTAGAAGCAGTGTCTTTAAAAAAACGAGTACTTGCTGGTTTTTTACCAACACTGTAATCAAGGCGAATGTTATTACCATCAATTTCGGTACCATGAGCTTCTTTCATAGCTTTCATAGCAAACTCAATTTCTTTATAATCGATAAAAGCATAACCCAGTGATTCACGTTTACCACGATCCATTATCAATCGAACATTATCAATTTTCCCATACTTTTCAAATTTATCCCATAAAGTTTCTTCCTTTGTTTTTTTAGATAAACCAAAAATTCCGATACAAGTACATGGCTCTGCATTTTCATTTTTCATTCGATTAAATTTGCTATATCGCGGAGGTGATTTCCTTGATCTGCGTTCATTTTTATATGACCTGCTTCTAGAATATCGGCGTTTTGATCTAGGCGAAGAATACCTTCTTTTATTACCTCTTTCAGAGTGTGATCGTGATTTAACTGACGACGTTCGTGAAGAACTACGTGAATGGCGTTTTTCTAAACTTCGGGATTTTGATAGCGATTTGTTTTTATGAGACAAAGCAGGAGAAGAAGAATATCTTCGACGCAAACTTCTTTTATTTGTAACTTCTGAAGGACTATCAGACATTTTTAAAAATTTCAATTATTTTACTAATGTATAATATTTAAACAATATGAATTCATAAAATTTAAGTTGATGTCCAGCAAACTTGTCAGTAATAAAAAATTTACATTTATACATAATTCAATAATTTTAAATTTAATTTAATTACAGAATTATTAACAATGGAATAATTATTTCAAATTTGGACAGTTCAAATGTTAAATAATATGCTCCTAATACTTTATTAAATATTTTAAAATTAAAAACAATACATTCGTTTATACTATTTATAAACTTTTCAATATACTTATCAGAACCATTATCAGTATATAACGGGATATTGGAGTTTTTAAATAGAATAAATAAAAATATACAATTTTTAGCTACATTTAGATTTTGACAATAGATCTTTTACTATCAAATTCTACTTTATAAGGAAAATATTTATAATTAATGTTCAAAGTATTTCCATCAATATATATTAAATAAAATGGAGTGTGGTGACTAATTGTATATTCATTTTTTTCTTGGTTAAAGTTAAATCGAACTCGGTTTTAAGAATTTTCAAATCTGACATAAATTTATTATTATACAACAAGTTTATTATTGTACAACAAGTTTTTAATTTTCCACAAAAACGTGCCAACTCACTTATTTAATCAAATTCAGATATCTAACTCTCCTCTTCTTAAGAATTTTTCCACTTCTTCTGTATCTCGAATCTTCTTTGTTTCGTTCCTTCTTGTGAATGTAGTTCGACTCAATTAGGTGATAGAAATTTATATGGGCCATCGTATTGCATACCATCCTTGTGCCTGTTCTGCAGTTTTTTACGTACGAAAACACGAGTTCCCCTCTTTGTCTTATCCATAGCTCTCATAGTGTCTGCGGCTTTACTCGAGTTAAATCTCGCGTCTTCCATTTTTTCGCTTCTTGATATCTCGGCTTGTTTCAGGTTCGAGGGTAGGTTAACACTCCGTCCATAAATTCTCTCAAATGGTGATAAACCTGCAGCACTTTGTCGACTGCTGTTTATAGTGAACTCTATTCTAGGTAGAAGTTCGTGCCAGTTTCTCTCTTCACATCCACCTACTGTAATAAGATCTCTCATCGTTCGTATGGCTCATTCGGCTAAACCACTTGATTGGTGCTGGTAAGGTGAGCTGAATTCCTGTTTGATTCCAAGTTTCTGTAGCTTCTGTTGTAGGAAATTCCCTTCGAAAATGCGGCCTCTATCTGTTAAAATGCTCTTCGGTTTTCCGAATCGATAGATCCAACTATTAAGTATTGTTTTGAAAATGGTCCCTTCGTCTTGCTTTGTGATTGCAATTAAAGAAATCAGTTTGCTAAAACGGTCCACCATTACTACCATATATATTTTTTGGCGTTTATTTCCATGTAAGCCACATCTATAACAATCTGTTCTAGGAATTCAGAACTATATCTAGGAATAAATGTTTCCTTGGTTCTTGTCTGATCGACCTTTCTCTTAGAGCAGATCTCACAACATCGTAAACAGAGTTAGATTGTTTCTTGCATTTTCGGCCAATAAAATATTCTTTCCATATAATGAAATAATTTCTTAACTCCAATGTGATATAGTTTTTCATGTAGGGTTGTTGTAAAACAGGGCTGCAAATGTTTCTGGGACTACCATTAAGATATTTTTGTTCTTTTCTACTGCAATTAATCCTCCATCAATTCGTGTATTTTTTAAGTTAAAAGGAAAACAATTCTTTTTACCAGTGTGCATTCATTTTCCAATATCTCTCACAGATCTCGAAACCGAATGTCCTTTGTTGTTGTTCCCATACTTTTCCCATAGCTTCTGTTCTTTGGATAGTATATATAAATTGGTGGGTTACAGGTAATCAACATTTTACCTTGTCGTGCTGTTTCCAGCGTAATCCAGAATACAATTATACATCCAACCACTTGATACCCGTTGAGCAATCGACGTTGGTACTGTACCGAGGGTTTGAGTACCAGCAAAAAGTGAGTATGCTTGGCATACTATAATTGACCAGCACTCACTTGGGTCCACGGACTGACGATAAAAGGCCTATGTCCGATTTTTTCGGTCCCTTTACTTCCAGATTGTGTTGCCGAATGATCAAATTTTATCAGAGTTCATGCAAATAAACGATTTAACATAACCATAAACAAAAATTTAATTTTTAATCATAAATACGATAACAAATGTTTAGTGTACATTATTTGACTCCATTGGGGTATTTACTGGATGTCATGGAGTAATTGGCACGTGGGCTAATTTAACCTGTCGTCTCCTGGCTCGTGCTGCCTTACCTAGACGTATCTTTTTCTGAGGTGGGGCAAGAGGTGTAGAAAAGCTGGGCCTGTCGATAAGCTCTGACAGAGGCTAGATTCGGGCTTATCGCATCTTTGTCGATCTCTTGTTTAATTTACTTATTTAACTTTAATTTTTAAATTAAAATTTGAACCTTAATTAACTTTAATTTAACCATAATTTACCTATTTATCCTTGTAATACTTAATTTAACATTTTACATCATAATTTACTTAACAACCAAATATAACCTTTATTTACATATATAACTAATAATTTAATGTGGTCATTGATTAATTCACAAAGATTTGCATCTAAAATTGATTTTGAAAAATATTTCATTAAAATTTTCATTAAAAATTATTTAAAATTTTCAATTTTCAATTCTCAAACACTGACTATTATTCTAACTTTCTGTTAATAAATTTAAAAATCTTACTTTAATTTACTTATTACATTAATTTACTTTTATTTTTAAATTTTTACTTTAATTTACTTAATTTAAAAATATTACTTTAACTTTAAAATTTTAGACCATTGATTACTTAATTTTAAAATTTAGCCATTAATTTACCTATTTATTCTTAATTTACCTATTTATCTTAATTAACTTAGCCATAATTTACTTTTCGTTTTTCAGATCCTTGATTTACTTTAAATTTGAAATTTGCATCTTAAATTACTTATTTGAACCCATTGATTACTTTAATTTTAAATTTTAGCCCATTGATTACTTTAATTCAAAAATCTGAGCCCATTGATTACTTTTATTTAAAAAATTGGACCTTAATTTACTTTAATTCAATTTTTAGACCCATAATTTACTTTACTTATTTGAGCCTATTGATTACTGTAATTCAATTTTTAGATCCTTAATTTACTTTAATTTAAAAATTTACCATGCTTTTTTAGTGAAGACTCTTTTTTTGTATTGAAAATCCCAAGACCAAGGGGACCCACCTCAATAATACTTGGAAAATTCCATGCTTTTTTTAATGAAGACCCTGTTTTTGTATTGTATTTTTGTATCACTATAATCAGAAAAATCTAGACCTTTTTTCTATATGATCTTTTTTTGTATTGAAAATTTTTTTTTGTATTGAAAATTTTATTTTGTATTGAAAATTTTATTTTGTATTGAAAATCCCAGAAAAAATAAGTGTAGCTTGCTGCAACAATTACGTAACAAAAAAAGCAAAAAAAACGAGTTGTAGCAACTATCTACCTACTGTAGAACACTACACCTACATGTTGAAACGAACCAAAAAGCAATGGAACACAAGTTTAACTTCATATCACTACTACACTGTAATGAAAGGCTGTGGAGCTACAACAGTTGTCAGGCGGTGACTCGTAGCAGTGTTACAAGTTTAAATCTTTTTTCATATATCTTAACTTAACCTAATACCCGTACTTTATCATTTATGCTGTTAATTTCTCTTGATTCAGGTACCATTATGTCATTGTGTAGTTCATTAATGTGTTTTGTTACGTCGTGAATGTTATATAAGTTCTTAATGTTGGTTTTATGTTTTTGTTTAGGGTCAGAAATGAGACAATAAAATTCGTTGGTTGGCTTAATTTTGTCAAAATGAAATTCATTTATGTGTATTTTGATCGTCTGGTCTAGTTACTTCTAATCTCTTGCCACATTTGTCGTTCATAACTCCTATACAGACAAAATTTCCGTCATTTCTTAAGTTAAATAATTTTCTACCTATTTGTGCCAATTGGTGTTAGTATTAGTGGTGTTGTGAGTGTCTAATTTGTCTCTAAGAAGTTTAAGGTCGTATTATCCTTATGCTCTATACTTATAGGTTTGTCTATATGAGTTTGCAGTGTTTGTAATAATATATTTTTATGTTCTATTGTTATACTGTTGAAATAAAATTTCTTGATCTCCAGACATTCCATATCCATCATGATTTCAATGATTTTCTCAGTCCGATTGACTAGGAAATTGAGGCTTTCCACTATGTTAGTGTTGACGATTTCGTTTAGCAAATTTTCGACGAAATTAGATTGAGACATTTTTACTATAATTTTAAATATGTTGATTTATTTATACTAATACTGTTTGTGATTCTGATTGGTTAATATAGTATAAATGTAATATAAGTTTTGATTTTATAAGGTATGAATGCGTTATTTCTATTGGTAATTAGTATAATGAGTATGTGCTCGCTCAATGCAACAATAACAGTGGTCTTCAAATAAATCATCGGTCGGGAACCGGTGGCTCTGGAGCCGCATGCGGCTCTTAGCTTCAAAACCTGTGGCTCTTACTTTGAATAATATTTTTAAAAAAATTCGCTGCTGCCATCTAATGTTTCAGTATGTTTCTGAAATCATCACCTAAGACACAAACGAAAAATATTTAAATTTAAATAAAAAATCGATTGCTCAGCAATCTATTCTAAACCAATAAATTACCATAGCAACAATTTTCTTCAATTATTTTTACTCACGGTTATATAAGTTTCGTGAATTAGTTTTCTAGTGTTTTTTGAATTGGTAAGGTTTTATTACTGTGCATTACAAAAATTTATTAAATAATTAAAGTTATTAAATTCAATTGATTTATTGAACCACAATGAATGCAAGAAAAAGAAAAATCATTGATGAAAACAGAAGTTTCAATAAAATGTGGACTGAACGATTTGCATTTATAGAAGTTAATGGGAAACCTCAATGTTTGATTTGCAATTTAAGAATGCAGAACAATAAATCAAGCAATATAGAACGACACTTTGATGGAAAACCTTTCAGATTTCAGCGAGAAGTATCCAGACGGCGATAGTAGAAAAAAAGTTATTCAAGAATTAAAAAATAAAACATTACTTCATCAAGGATGTTTTTCAAATTGGGTAAAATCTTCATCAACTTCAAATGAAGCAAGTTTTGAATTGTCATTAGAGATCGCGAAAGCTGGAAAGCCGTTTACAGATGGTGAATTCAATTCAATTCAGATTGGTGAATCAAACAGTGCATGTACAAGGTTTCTGATACGCTCTTCAAAGATTTTAAAAATCATGATGATATATTAAAAAAAATACAAGATTTACCTCTCTCAGCTAGAACTGTTAAAGAACGTATCATAAATATATCTGCAGAAGTATCAAACATGCTACTTTCAGATATTAATGCTGCAGAATTCATATCGCTTGCTGTTGATGAATCTACAGATGTTACTGACATATCGCAGCGCTGTGTAATTGCTAAATATATAACATCTTCAGGTGTTCAAGAAGAGCTACTTGAAGTATTGCTACTTAAAGGACACACTAAAGGTGAAGAAATGTTGGAAAGTATTGTAAAATGTTTAAAGAGTAAAAATATAAATATTGATCGTATAGCATCCATTGCAACGGATGGAGCACCGGCGATGATTGCAAAAAATAAGTGCTTTGTTAAATTGCTCTCCAATTATATTTCTCACGAAATAATTTCATTTCATTGTATTTTGCACCAAGAAGCTTTAGTCGCAAAATCGTTAGGAATAATACCAAACCTAAAAAAAGTAATGGATGTAGTTATACCCATAATAAATTTCATCAAGGCTCGAGCGTTGAATCACAGATTATTTACTGCACTTTTAGAAGAAGTCAATGCTAAATATAAAGATTTGCTTACATTTACTGCTGTACGTTGGTTGTCACGAGGCAAAGTGTTAAACCGTTTTTCCAAGTGTTTGCAAGAAGTTATTATTTTCTTAGGCTCGAAAAATTATAACGAAGAACATTTTAAACTTCTTACAAACTATGAATGGCTTGAAAATTTGACAAAATATTTTAACAAACTTAATCTTAAGTTGCAAGGAAAAGGAAATACTGCTTTACAGTTATTAGAAGAAGTTCTTACTTTTGAGCAAAAACTAGAGCTGTTCAAGGTGGATATATCTAACGATCAGTTTGTATATTTTGATAGTTTAAGAAATTACAGATTAAATTTAACCGAAGAGAAAATAGATTGTAAAATATTCCCTGATATAATCACTACAATTTCGAATTCATTTGCAAGCAGATTTCAGGATTTCAAGAAGTATCAGGAAACATTGAAATTTATTTTGCAGCCATTGCAATGCAATTTAAAATTAATAGACATAAAAGCTTTCCCTGGTATATCTATTGCAGAACTTCAGCTTGAGCTTTTGGAAATTCAAAATAAAAGTATATGGGTAGAAAAACTTCAACACATGGTAACACAAATTGAAACATATCAACCAACTATGGGGGACACGCCGCAGGACATAATATTCAGATGCTGGAATACATTTCCGAATAATTATTCAAACACCAAGAGCCTTGCACTTGGCCTTTTGACACTCTTTGGTTCTACGTACAATTGTGAACAATTTTTCTCTTCCATGAACTACATTAAAAATAAGTACCGGAGCAGGCTGACAGATGAAAGTTTAAAAGCTTTGTTACAATTAAAAACCACCAAATATGTGCCAAATTTAAAAAAGTTGGCTGGAATGATACAAGTTCAAAAGTCCCACTAATAAATGTTTAATATTATTTGATTCATAACTTCAATATTATATTATCATAATTTCAGTGGTGGGATTCTAAATATTTAACAACCGGTTCGCATCTGGAAAACAATTGAGAACCGGTTCGGCCGTAAAAAAAAAATCAAAAATTTGTTATCGTTTTTATTTCAATTCATTATTTAATTTCATATATTATTTTAAATTAAGACAGTTAAAAAAAGGTAATAGAAACAGGATAGTTATTATTTATATATATATAAAGTGTTTAAAATTATTTCAAATATTTCCAAATTGAAATTTGATTATCATTATAGTTTATTGGTGCAGGTTTTTTTACTCTGTTGTCATCTGCAGAGTGATTCTTCCTCAACCAAGTTTTAACAAATCGTTCAGGGTTCCATATGTCCAAAGGAAGACCAATTAAATTTATTACCATGAGATTAGCAACATTTTGAACAATTAAACGGTTTCTTTTTTCGGAATATATTAGATTCATTGTAGAAAACCCTCTTTCTGCTTCCGCAGAACTAATCGCTACAGTATTGATAATGTTTTTTGCTCTTTGTATTGATTTTGGAATGATAAAAATTTCGCGATTGCTTATAACATTTTCCAAAAAGTCACGGAAGTCATTTACGTCGATGTTGTATTTAAAAATATCTGTGAATCCGACCAATTTCTCTTCTGCGACTATCCATGGAACCACAATCTCATCGATGTTCCAAGAATCATGCTCCAGAACGCTTATAACTTCCAAAAGTTTATTGGTATCATTTTTCGTACTTTTTGTTGCCAATAAATGGTCATCATCATCCATTAGTCTTGTTCTAGCTTCATTCTTGCGTCCAATAGTTTTTGGCGAGGGAGTCTACTGTAAATTGTATGCTCTATAAAATTAATATCTTTAAAAGCATCTGAATTGATGACTTCATTCACTTTCTTTTCATATATACCTTTATTTTCTTTAATCATTTTAATGGCCAACATGAATCTTCTTATTAAATTTTGGGCTCGTAAAATATTTAAATTTCTAGCTTGAAACGGGTTTGAAACATATGAAATTTCTTGCTTAATATCAATCATTATTGCTAAATCTTGTAAAAAGAATTTATTGCGAAGTCGATTAGCCATTCCTGAATATTTCGTATTAGAAACAAAATATTTATATAAAGCTGGATAAGCCCTCCATACAGCAACTGTTGCTCTTAAGCTGCAAGCGGCCCATCTAGGTCCTAAAACTCTGCCAATCTTTATAATTTCAAACCCAAGTTCTTCAGAAATATTCTTAAGTTCTAACTGATTTTTATTTGATTTATGAAAAATCACGTATATTTTATCAATAAATATCTTGAAATGATTTATTTGTTTTATTGTGTCAATAGAATCATCTAAAACCAATTGCAGGCGATGACTTAAACAATGCCAAATAATTGTGCCAGGGAAATCTTTTGAAAGTCTTGAGCTGACACCTGATTTACGACCAAGCATTACACTTGCACCATCAGAACAAAATGCAATCAAATTTGATTTCAAATAATTTATATCGAATCCAACTTTATATACATGGTCGTGTATATGGTTTCAGCATCTTGTGCTTCCAATTCAACTAAATCTAGAAATATTGTTGGTGGCACATCAGAATCTTCAACTTTTAAATAAATTAATAGTACAGATTTACTAGATATAGTCGAGGCTTCATCGATTATGATGCAAATTTTCAAATCCTTTGCGATTATTTTGCAAAATATTTCCTTTTTATTTCTGATGCAATGTGATCAATAATTTTAACTGCAGTTTTGCGAGAATGGAGTCCCACTCCCATGCTCAATCCATTTTTAACTTGTAGTTCAATCTCATTTTGAATATCAGAAAATGGTCTGCATCTTTTTGCTATACTGTAAACAGTATTAAAGATTTTGCATGTAGAATCGACGTATTTTTCATTACCTTTATCGAAACATTGCAAAATTACGTCTTGTGAACGATCTTTTAACTGCTGTACACTAACTTGGTGAGCCTTAGATGAAAAGTGTTCATTCATTTTTTTTCGGAGAGATGCTTGTTGAATGGTTTTATTTTTTCCAGATGCCTCAATATTGCAGCTTTTCCATTCAACTGATACATGAATTCCCTTCGCTTTTATTGAATCTATTTGCGCGCAATAATTACAACCTAATTTTTTATATTGAACTAATAAGCCATCATATTTCTTCTGAAAATCTTGAAATTGCAAGGGCTTCCAGCAATCTGGGAGATTGTGTTTTACTTCGTCATTGATTTGCACAGTATTAGCTGAATGTGGCGATTCTGCTTCTACTGTTTGTATAATATTACTTAATTCCCCGTTTGTTATTGGCGTCATATCTTGACCAGGCTTCACCTTCTTTAGAAAAAAATCAGTCAAAACTGGTTGTCCATCGCGCTTCATGATGGCTAAAATAATACCGAGAAATTTAACATATCATTAAGTAAAACTAACACAATTTAACATAAATTTAACGTCAATTGTTTTCCAATAAAATTAATTTAACAATAACTATTTATTAATATATAGTATATATTATATACTTACAATTTTAATACAATTTGTTGTCACAAACACTACCTAAAGAAAACTGGAAAAATATAAAACAAATTTAAACCACACTCACGAAAACTTTTTAAAACCATAAATTCAAATCATAAATTTTTGGTAAAGCATACTTCGGTAAATTTTTTGAATTTCGTATTCGATTGTTTACTTTGTTTTTTGAAAATTTTTGAATTTCCTATGCAATAGTTAATTTTTTATTTTTTTTGATAGTTTTTGAATTTCATATGCGATTATTTACTTTTTGTTTCATGCTAAAT
Organism: Schmidtea polychroa; assembly: GCA_959609185.1. Classification (NCBI taxonomy): domain Eukaryota; kingdom Metazoa; phylum Platyhelminthes; order Tricladida; family Dugesiidae; genus Schmidtea; species Schmidtea polychroa. The sequence goes on along the minus strand of CAUHTR010004819.1, from coordinate 2,514 downwards.
TGTTGGTAAACACTGCCGGTTCTGCGAACCCAAAAACTTTTAGGAAACGGTTCGCACGAACCGGTGCGAACCAACTGAATCCCACCACTGCATAATTTTCATAATTTAATATTATATTATCATAAACTTTAATAAATACTGGAAAATTAAAAATATGTATTTTGTTTTATTTATTATAAAGAAGGGAAAATCCTGCCATTAAATAAGATAAGTCATTTCGTAATATACAAATTTTTTAATGCTACACAAGTTTTTAGCTCGAATATGTCTGTGACTGCGGCTCTTAAATTTCATTTTTTTGAAATTTTTTGTTGATTTGACTCTTTACTTAAAAAAGGTTCCCGACCGCTGCAATAAACGATGTTTTTTCTAAAGCACATATCTTTCGGTGTCTGGCAGTTTTTCATTGTGCAATTGTTTTCTCTGTTTATGTTGCCTGCCAGAGCCCTTCTCAATGTCCAAGATTTATGTGCTATCCGAATTGGAAGACCGGTACGTTTAAGTTCTTTCAGGATCTTGAAGTCGAGTATGTCACTGATGAATGGGATATTCAGATAGAAATATTTCTGATTATTTTGTGTTAATTCCCTAAATCTTTTTGGGGTAGAATTCATTCTTTCAATGTCCTCACCTTGGTATCCGTTTCTGTGTAGGATTTTATTGAAATTTGATTGTTCTTTAAAGTTTTCGTTTTTTCCGTGCATCGATTAGCTATTCTTCGTTTCTCGTTTCTTATGACATGTACTTTCTGTAAGTATGGAAGCGCTGATCTTTGGTGCATAAATATTTCTTTGCGAGCTGGTTTTCTGTAGAACCCGTATTTTGAAGTATATGCTTCTATTTTAATTCTCAAATCCAATAAATTGAGGGATCCATCATCTTCCGGATATTTGATTTCGAACTTAATATCTCGGTGTGCTGCATTGAATGTATGAAATATTTCCTCCGCTTTTTTTCTGCTTTTGGTCGTGATGAACATATCATTTACATATCTTGCATAGAAACCGATGGGTTGTATAGTCCTCAGTGTCTGTCGTTCGAGGTTATCCATAAAGATGATTGCTAGCAGTCCTGATATGCTAGAACCCATAGGCCGACTTTTAACTTGTTTATAGATATTTTGTTCAAAGGTAAAATAGGTGTCCTCGAGGATAACAGTAAGTAGTTTGGTGATATTCTCGATATTCATTTCCTTTATTAACAAGTTGCTTTCTCTTAATTTCTTTTCTAAACATTGAATGGCCTCTTTTGGTTCGATAGGTGTGTATAGTGATACGACATCAAGACTGAATGGGTATTTGAATGCTCTATGAGAAGTTATGTTATTATTTAATCTTGTCATAAGGCAGTCGCTGCTTTGAAGATGGTGTGATATCGTGTCCAATAAAGGTTTCAAGATTTTTGCAAGGAGCCAACTTGTTTTAGTTGTTGGTCCATTTTTGTTGGACACTATAGGTCTAATTTTGATACCAGGACCCTCTTTGTGAGTTTTAACTATGTGGTTGAAGTTGGGAAGATCAGAATTTTTTGTGACGAAGCGGTTGGTTATTCTGTTGTTGAGCTTCATTTCCAAAGCTATCAGTTTCCATACTTTGTCGATCTTCATTTCGATGGTGTTTGGTGACATGCGACTGACTTTCTTGTATGTTTCGATGTTGCCGAGGTGTTCGTAACCAGCTTCACAGTAACAATTCTTCTCTATAATGCAAAATTCTCCCCCTTGTCACTTGGTAAGTAAACGTATGGTTTCTTTTTAAGGGATTTTAATATTGCTTGTTCATCTTTCGTTAGGTTTGAGAGATATGGTTTTCTTTTTTCCTTCTCAACTATCTCCATGATTTTGTGTCAGATCTTTGAGAGTATTGAATCTAATTCTGCACCAGGATTTGGTTGATAGAGTTTATCTGTGTTTATGTATACTGGGAGCTTTTGTTCGCTATTTTCATTTTCATGAGGTATTGCATTGTTCCATTTGATCTGGTACGCAATGCGACAAAGAGCTGTTTTGAAATTGAGGATGGCTGCTTCATATATTTCTCTGTTTATACTGAACTTTGGTCCTAGTGAAAGTAATCCTTTTTCACCTTCGGATAGACAATTTGTGAGGTCGGTTACCAATTCTTTGTTCACTGTAATGCTTTCGTTTCCGTCCAGTGTTTCATTGTTCATAACCAGGCCTGCTTTGAGCTCCTTTTTTCTCAAAATATCTTTCGGTGTCTGACAGTTTTCCATTGTGCTATTGTTTTCTTTATTTGTGTTGTTTGCCAAAGCTTTTCTCAATGTCCAAGATTTATGTGCTATAATAATAGTAATAATAGTAATAATAATAGTAATAATAATAATAATAATAATAAAAATAATAATAATAAAAAGGATAACAATAATATCTCCCGCGGGCGCAATAGTCCTTTGAAAGACCTTTAAAATGAATCCATAAAATCCATGGACGGAGCTCTCAAAATTCAAATTTTAAAATTTGACCTTGAAATTTTTGAATGACTCACATGACCTTGA